>QBTX01002055.1:0-26313 GCA_003063285.2 Arachis monticola
AACGTATTTTCCCTTGCTTTAGTAAGTTTAGAGGGACTAGGTGAGTATAGAGTTTAGGCTAGCCCTGGGTGCCAGCTAGGGATTTTCTTGACAGAGTCAGGGCCTGGGTTGTATGTATGTATATATATCGTATATAGGTTATTAATCTACAGCTACCCTAGGGGTGTCTAACTAAAAAGGTCTATACTCTGACTAAAACTGGAGGGATCACTGAATGTTGTTAGCCGCTTGTCATGTATTTATGTGTGGTTGTTTATAATTTTTTTTTTTTTTTTTTTTTTTTTTTTTTTTTTTTTTTAATATTTTTTTTGTAAGACCCAAAATTTTCAAAAAAAAACAAATAAAAAAAAAAAAAAAAAAAAAAAAAAAAAAAAAAAAAAAAAAACAAATGATAAAATTAGTAATAATAATAGACTGTTCAAAACTAAGCAGTTGGTAGCGCTCAGTTTCCGTTATGATCTAGACATATTTACTTGACAAATTGAGGTCTTGGTTACATTTCTATGAGTAAAAGTGATTTCAATGAGGTTTTAACTTTGATTCCTAAACTTTCTCATATTGAATTATCTATAAAGGTCCAAATAACATTTCCAATCACATTCTTTCGCAAGAAATTGATATGTCTACAACTTGTAGATACAAACCATCCCTGTCTATGTAAATCAAATGAGATACGATGAGAGAAAGAAGAAGATATACTTTAGACCAACAAGTCAAATCATCAAATAACAATAAGAGCGGCTCTTTCCCAAGATGGATAAGAGTTAAGTGATCTCATGGAAGCCTAATAATATATTACAATAGTGAGTACAATATAAATGGAAGTTATTTGGAGGAGGCGAGAATGTTGCAGAGAGAAGGGTCTTAAGCACCCTCTAAAATGAATGTTCCATACACTTAATTTTGAAGAATTTCCTCTCATCCCTAGTCACATTACTCTAAGGTCTATGAAAACTTTAAGGCCTTATATCTAGGTTCTACTCTTACGTACAATTACCCACCTTATACTGATAGATGATTTAGATATATGCAAATCAATGTTAACGTTCAGAAAATAAACTATTTCTAGTAGCGCTGTTTCTTGTGCCCTTGATTGGTTGACAATTGGGCTTGAATAAGAGTTATGATCCCTGGGTCTTGTTGAATAACGTTTGGGGGCTGCAGCCGATTTTAGATCGTTAGGCAATGTGGGTCAAAAGTAGCTCACTCATCTATTGCAGGACCTCACTTTACGATTGAATTTATGGCCTCTGTGATGGCGATTGTGTATACACACTTACCAAGCGCGCTGTTTAAAGGATGGAGTTTATTTATCGGGCCACAATCTGCAACTCATTTCTAGCATCTCTGGGTACAGCGCTCAAGTTACTGCCATCATTTGAAGGTAGGATTAGGCCAAGGTGGATCTGCTCAAGTTAGACGTACCTTGAGACCTGCGGTCTGTGCCTCACTCGAGACTCCCATATATTTTCGGTTTATCAAACCTGACGCTCCGTCAGCCGCCCTTCATTAGTAGCAGGCCCACACATCTGCTCCTCTACTGGCTAAGTAGATTCTCCGCGTGTGGATTCCATGGCCAGCCAACCTTGGGCGTGCGGCACGCCATGAGAGCCTACATTAAAAATGTACCCGAGCTGGAACGGTGACCAACACGCGCTTCGATACTCAAAAGTGGCACGCCTCCGGAGTGTTTTTTGCAAACGCTAAAATAATGAACGGCTCGTGCTTTTCACATCCCACGTACTAATGTCCCACTGGTGCAATGTTCGAATACAGATTTCGGACCATCAACGAAACAAGTGGGGTCGATCATAGCAACAATCAGGGCCCATAACGGATCCTGGCAGTCATCGAACATCACCGTGAATCACACCTTTGTTCTATATACATTCCGACACAACTCCCACCAGTCAATGTGCACTAGGGCTTTACCTTGCTCTGCTTACTCTCGTCACAAAGGTCAATGGAACATTATCTGTATGCAAGACGGGCGCCAGCTCCCAATGGTTCCCACGGCAGTGGTATTGACTCCGGCTTGAAGCAAGCTACGATGGGTATTTCGATGCTCTCATTGCAAATCTCAGTCAGGCCGAATTCAGATGGTGATGAAGAATTCATAATTAAAAGATAAAATAAAAACATAAAATGATTGAAAAAAATATTTTTATAGTTAGAGGTTGACTTGGTGAAACAGGATTTATATTTTGGCTTTTGGAAATTGGAAGATAGCAGCGATGGTATAGATTGCCTTTGTTTCCCTTTGAAACACTTGAACCACCCCTCTTGCGTTCTATCACCTATATGTCCATCACCTGGGCGTTGCTTGATACCAATCATTCACTACAAGGTGTTACTCCTTGCCATAGGCAAGTCTGCTATCTCGGGCTATGGCCACCGTTGTGAATGGCTACAATCCCGTCCTCGATTATCATGAAAATACAGTTTCAGAAGGTCGCACTCTCGTCACTAAGCCCACGGCTAATAATTCTGGTTGTTGGTTCTCCGGATCTAATACACCCCAAGTCGGGAATACCGTAATCCAGCTTAAATCCTTCTTTGACACGTTCTAGCTCATCTAAACGGGCCCAACACATGCCTGGCCGAGTTTGAAGCTCGTTCACTATTGTCTCAGTAGCATTCGAACCTCCATCCTTCGAACATCCTAACTTTCCAGGAGCAATACGCCCACAAGACTAAGAGTGTATTAACCTTAGACTTCCCGGATTCTCAAGAATGCCGCCAATTTGGATTCTAGCTTATACCACGAAGATTCTGATTAAGCAGAATCCAAGAGATAAGCACTCAATCGAAGGTAGAATGGAGGTGTTTTTCAGGCACACGTTCACAAGTGAAGAATTCGAATGATGAGTGTATAGGACCATCACATTCAATCAAGTTGTTACAGAACCAAGTGATATTCTTAGAGAAGAAGTAGGCGTGATTGCGTGAATTGAATAGAAAAAGTAGTAATTGCATAATTCATGAGAACAGCAGAGCTCCTCAGGATCACACCTAATCGCTACTGCGTCGCTGTAGGAACTGCCACCGTGTAGGAGAATACATCAGATTGAAAAGGTCCATCTGACATGGCCTAAGTAGGGCCAGCTTCAAAATGTGAATATAGGAACAGATGTAAAAGTATACAATGAAAGGTCCTAAATGTAAATAAAAGACTACAATAAGCTATAAAGGTCCTATTAGGAGATAATGCAGAACAGACTAGTAGCAGCTAGCCTGCAGAGGTTACAGAATGATCAGTTAAAAATCACTAGTATGATTTAATCTGACGAATAAGGTCTCTATCACTGCGGGCCACGGGTTCTGGGTGGGTTGGTGGCTTGGGCTTGACGACATTGAAAGCTCCAGGTTGGTGACGAGGCGGGCCAGGGGTTTCTTTTGGAGTTCCATCAACGCCGAGCTTTATGTGCACAAAGTATTAGGACTTTGGCCAGTGTCGCTTATACAACCCCAGCGGTTGGTGTGCCATCGTTTATAGGTGAGTAATCCTAAACGCATAGCAAATATCTCTGCCGCTGAACCCCACTTGGAAAACCGACCTATTTATGGTTCTTCTACATCAAATATTCTCTGACAACAGT
This sequence comes from Arachis monticola, assembly GCA_003063285.2. Taxonomy (NCBI): domain Eukaryota; kingdom Viridiplantae; phylum Streptophyta; class Magnoliopsida; order Fabales; family Fabaceae; genus Arachis; species Arachis monticola. The sequence continues at coordinate 3,600 of QBTX01002055.1, forward strand.
ACCCTGACTCTCAACCTTATAATATTTTTTTTTTTCTTTGAAAGATTTGGAAGTTATCTTTTCAACGCCTTTGAGAGCGTACCAATTGGGCCACTGTAGCTCCAGAAAATACTCACTTTGAGTTCTAGCATTAAGTTGTCAGAATCGGGCCAACAACCTATTCTACGACAGCTCCTTTATCTTCACACAGCTTCCTCCACGCTTCTGAATTAAGATTTTACTGCTCAGGTCCACACTCAATTTCAAGCCAGAAATTGGTACCTGAAAATACAGGGACAAAAAAATAACATACATTAGCTATCTCAGTATATACTGTCCAGGACACAGAATTGATGATTTTGCTTATATATAAAAACTAATAAAAAACATAATAAAACACATAATCTAATACATATCTAAAAAACATGGACTGACATACACGGAATGACCAAAGTAAAAGCGCTATCAAATTACGCTCATACACAACAAGCCAAACTAAAATTGCATTGCTGTTCACCCAAAGACACTCCATTAGTTTTCGAAAATCAAATTCAGGTACTGAAAAGAACGAGAAGTATACAACAATAATTCCATAAAACAATGCATCCAATGCGATTCTCTTTATATTCATCCTAACAGAAGACTATTACATATATTATACTAAATGATCAGATCGGCATATTGATCACCACACATACTACATCACTCCTATCTTACCTCCTTTCCAGCTTCCGCCCCACATTCACACAATTAACTGCATATTCCCACAATATTCATAACTCTAATTCATGGGGCTTTCAATAAACTTTCTTGAATTCTGAAACCAAGTAATTTAAAGGCATCTCAATTTATTCCTTGAAGTTTAGAATGATTGGAATCGTATAGGAACTCAGAATCCGGATAGTGTATTGATTCTCCTAGTTAATATGTTGACATCTTGAACACAGCTACTTTATGAGTCTTGGCTCTGGCCCAAAGCACTTTGTTTTCCAGTGTTATCACTGGATACATAAATGCAACAGACACATAAACTGGGTGAACCTTTTTCAGATTGTGACTCATTTTTGCTAGAGTCCCCAATAGAGGTGTCCAAGGGTTCTTAAGCACATTCTTCTTTTTTTTTTAATTGGTTCCCTATACTTCCTCTTTGGTTTTGGAAGCTACAGATTTCTTCCCAAGTTTTACAATCCACCTTGTACCCATTCCTAATATCAACGCCAGTACTATACGAGTCTACAATAAGTTAGTAATATATTAGTACACTTTAAACCAATCCCAAAAATTATATTCTTAGGCGGGCTATCTAAACTAGGAATACCACCACAACCTAACCATGGTCTTAAATGGAACCTAGAATTGTACCTCTTGTAAGCCCCAACATAGTTGAGCTTCTTCTTGGAAGTCTCCACAAACCTTAGCTCCACGCCTCACCAAAGCTCCAAAAGCAACATGATAAACCACTATTTTTTTTTTTTTTTTTTTTTTCCTTTAATTGTTGCTGGTTTATCCATGATTTTGCCTATATTCATTAAATAGATGATTTATCTCCTAAAGATGTTTTGTGGCTGAACTGCTCCCTAGAGACTTTTAATTATAGTTATTGGTTTAATTTCTCCTTTATCTATTCGATGCCGGCGTGATCCGTGATGTTAAGTGTTTCAGGCTTATTATAGGGCAGAATAGTTGACGATTGAAGGGACCCTGGCAAAAATGGAGGAACACAAGCAATATTAGGAAGATGACACGCAGATGCGACGGGTCCGCATGGATGACGCGACTGCGCGGAAAAGAGCAATTTGTATCGACGCGGCCGCATGGAACATGCGACCACGCGGATGGAACAACACGAGTGACACGACTAGCATACAGCTCGGTGCAAGTAGAAACGCGAATGACGCGTCGCATGGATGACGCGAGATCAGCGTGACGTCGCAGCAGGATAAACACGCTTTGCTCTAAGTAATTGTGCACCGCTTGAGCATAGGGAATTCTGAGGTTCCTGGTGGGCCTCACTATCTACTGAGGCTGCAGACGATTTGGGGGCCAGCCTTGATCCTTTATAAATTATCACTTGACCCCCTTGGCCTTTTTTTGTTGTTACACAGGGGTATTCGGGCTTTTTCTCTCTCTGAGCTTTCTGCTATTTTTTTTCTTCTTTTTTTTTTTTAGCAAAAGCCTATTGTGCAAACATGCAAATAGCTATTATCCTTGCTTATCAAGAAATCAGAATTCTTATGATTTATCATGCCATTCATTCAACCAATAACATCTTCTCTCTTTACTCGTTTAATTCTATGTTTTTATCAAGAGTCCCAAAGCTAATTTTAAACTTTCATCCCTCTTAAAACCCTAAAAGGGTTTTCAATTTCATACAATATCTTTGCAAACTGTTCACCATTCCATGCATTCACGATTTATTCAGAAAGGACAATTAGTAAGATTTAGTGCCTGCTCCTCCCCACATTATTCTAAAAATATTGGTAACATTTGTTTTAAGAAATTAACCCTCGGAAATTCATAATGCAACTTCTTTCTTTCTTCCTTGCAATTAAAACATTTCTTCATTTAAGAAAGGTCGATTGGATTATTCATCAAATAGGCTTAAACATTATGCGCAATACCAGACATTTCTAACTTAAGAATCATATAAGTTAAAGACACAAAATTACAGTTTATTGATAAACTACAATTTTAAGCCCTCATATGGGAGTTTTTATGCCCAAAACACCCAACACAACTATATAGACAGAGCAAGTTTATAGTATACTCTGGATCCATCTCAGTGATTTTGGGTCGAGACTTGCTTTCGTATTCCCCATTGCGGGAACTGAAAGATCTTCATGAGTTCTTGAGTTTCCCTCAATTTGTCTTTCCTTGCCTTGTTTGCCATTCACTACCTCTTATGGTTTTATTGACTCTACTCTCTGAATAATATCATGGCAGCCAAGCAGGGATCTGTTGAATGACTTCTTTTGGTGTTCTACCCATATAGTTGTCCATGAGTAAATACTTTAGATCATCTCTACTTATTGGAGGTGTTTGGTTATATTTCTCTTCAAAATACGTAATTTTGTGGATGTGAACCCACCTGTCAACCTTTCCTCTTTTGACCAGGCAATTCTCAGCGGTTTTCATGAATGGAGAGAATTTCATCATGCAATTCGTGATGGAGATGGTCCTCTTTTTTTTCTACCTCCATTCTTCTTTTCTATAGCTCAGATATGGGGTTTAGGTTTCCGAATCGGTAATGGCAATGAGTACATGTCTCCCCACTCTAATGACTTCTAGGATTGCGCCACCCAAAATCAATTATCAATAGTGATGACAAATGAGATGGGAGAGGGACAGAGGCTAACAAGCTTCTGCCTAAAGAAAAGGACTTGTTCTTATCGCGGCACTTTGGACGAATTTACTTGGGGTTTATGGTTTGTGAACGATGGTCTCCTTTAAATTGGAATACTAATACCTCAATGAACTTCCCTTCCTCGTCCAATCACAATGCCTATCGATATCCTCCACCTTTGATTAATGCTTAAATATCCGGCGCTCAATAGTAACGCTTTGCGGATTCAAACGGTATCGCTAGTGCATTGGGAAACCTGATCCTGAGCCTACTGTGTAACTTCGAACCACAACTCTATCCCCCTTAGCACCCACCGGGCTTTGAAGGTCATAGAGGAATAACTAACATGAATACTGTTCCTATCTTAAGTTGAATCAAGTCCGTTAGACTCTCTCTTTTAGGAATCTCTCTTCCATTAGAAGACGCGCCACCCTTTTGCACATAAATCCATATCACCAATATGAGAGGACTGATTTCCAAAACAATTTGAATCCAACCTTTGATCAGCCCGCTAACGCCTTCAATGTATGCAGGATGGCATGCCTCACTTGCATTCATTTGGGCAAGTAATTGTTAATGCCCTACCCATCCTTCATTATTCGGACTAACATCAAATATCACCGTAGTTTCCCCCATCGTACCATATGATATATCCTCAGATTCTTAGGGTTTCCCGGGTTCACACTCTTGACTCATAAAGGTTTCTTCGGTCAAGAAATACCTTTCTCATGCATGGGTAGAGCAAAACGAACTCTTGTATGTAATAACAATAAATCTAAGGCATTCCCTTGACTTTTGTTTTTCGATAGCGGCCGGATTGGTCCGTATGGACGACTTTCTCTGAGAGCCTACGTATCGCTCTCGTCAGCGATCTCAGAATATTGTCGGCAAATCTCTGGATATTTGACATTTGTTTGAAGCTTTAAAAAGGACCTCGACGGAATCAATTACCTTTCTATACTTGGCCTACAACTTTTAATAGAAGTGGGTTCTTGTTATGGGTGGCAACCCCTAGAGGAAATTTCTCCATCTCCCATCGACTCGGCCTTCTCACACATTTGTGCGGGACTGTTGACCTGGGCTGCAAAGCTTTTGCTCTCCAACTTATCCTCTTAACATACCTAATAGACCGGTTTCTTTCCCAACGCCGGGTTTAATCATTGGTGGCCAATAATTAAACGGTTTATTGGATTAAAACAATAACAAAAAAGTCTTTAGCTTTTTAACCTACATTAATTTCCGGGCCTCAAAATCTTAGAAGGGTTTGCTCTATCTCCCTCGAGCAAAGCACCACCGAAGAAGAGAGTACAAGCCCTGAAAGATATAGAGGAATGGAAGTTGGTGGGGCCCACATTTGTGTTGGGTCGCGCAAATAGGGGGAGAAGGGCTTGTTAAGGTTGTGTTGAAAATGAAGGCGTGAAGATGGGAGGTGTTTGATCTCGGTTGGTGAGGGAAGATTGGCATGTGTGATGAAGCGTTGTCGGAAAGTATTAAATCCATTAAGAAGAATTTTAGGGTGGGGTTTTTGGAGGGGAAGTGTGATTTGATATTCTGGAAATGGTTGATGTAGTATTGTTTTGGGGTTTTTATTGAAGGATGGCGCACTTGATAGTTGGCTGAATGAGATGGAAGAGGATGTTGAAATAAGGTGAGGGGTTTCTCTGGGAAAGCAAATGGTAATTTGTTAGCCTTTGTGAATTGGTGTAAAGTCTAGGAGTGAAGAAGAAAAGAGAGAGTGGAAAGGTGGCGGTGTAGGTGGCTGACGATCCTGTGGGTCCACATGATTCTCTGAGTAGGTGTCAAGGATTCCATCTCGATCACCCTGGGCCATCTTCATAGCCCTGTGCAACGCAAATATTGCCCCTTGTATTCCAATCCTCCCTGGAATTAAAAGCAGACTTCAATGAGGCTGCTATCCCACATTTTCAGGATTATCTACGGCGTGGGTAACGAGCTGCCGCTACCTTCTTGCCCATTCCTGGGCGTTAAAACGCCAAAAAGTGGGCCGTGGTCCTCCTTTTCTGCCGCCCGTTACAAGGCTCTGAAGGGCTCCCGATTAAAGATTGGATGCCAGACCGGTTGCCGTGATAAGGAAGCCCATGAAAAACCAAGCCTCCTGTTCTTCTAAATCGGTTCTGCTACCTTTACTGCGTTTGAGAAATCACCGTAGTAGAAGACATGCAGAAAACGCCAAGTAGAGAGAAACTGTCTCCGTCTCACGAAAGGTGTCTAGGTAAGTGTAAGGTCATAAGCCCTCCTGTTTAAATATAAGATGACTTCACATGATCATTTAACTCCCAATGCCACCGTTTCAAAAAAAGCCCACCTTACACAGCAACAAACATCCAAGAACGATAGTGACATATTAAAAATAAGAAATTTACATATGATAATATGTAAAAATTGGAATATGACCTCCACAAACAAGCGATATATCTTTAAATGTCAATAGCTTGACAGTGGCTCTCAAAGAGCCACAAGATGTTTTCATAGCCAATGGTTGGAACCTTCGCCTAACACCAAATTAGAGTTTCGAATAAGTGGAGCGTTTCAAATCTACCAAACTTAGAAGTAATTGTGCTTGTGGCCGCCACAGTCTTCTAGGCAACATTCACCACTTGTTAGAGTTCATTCGACATGATTGGGGGCGCTTCTAGTTTCCTGAATGCCTGTATTCCCCGAGAGATCGCATGATCAACTGTTCTTTCCCCCCGATGGTTGAGCAGAGGGACTCATCCTATGGTAGCTTTATTTAAACACAAGGGAAGTGCTCCCACTGTCCACTAGCGAGTGGTCCACGTTGAATGAATCAATTCTCCTCTGTCAACATCAATCATAACTCTTGTTGTGGCTATGAAGCCTAGGAAGGGTCTCCAAGGATGTTACAATAATTGTGGCCTAGGGTGTAACATCCGCATACACTTCCCAGTTCTCTCAGGACTACTGGAATATTCCAGCAGGGCACTGTAATTGCTCTTCAAGCCTTTACCTGAGGAATCACTTAACGCCGTAACAAAGTGCTATATGAAGGTCTCTAGTTTATCTCCTCTTTAGAATTATCTCGCCATCCTTCTAGTGAGTGTTCAATTTCTTCGCAAGCTTGACTACCCTCAGACATAGATCCCTAGCTTATCTCCAAGGTCTCCAAGAGAGGTTTGATGTTAGAGGAACAGAGTCATTCAATGTGTTATCTTCCGAAGCCCTTAGGAAGTTTTATCCAACACAGAGCCTTCTCAAGGTCATGGTGCCGGGCTAACTAGCTAGTGGTACACATTTTTCCCGCAGTTGGATTGAAGAACCTTCTCGGAGGGTCTTGTCTCTCTTTGAGGATTATAGATCCTCCATGCCTAGTCAAACCTGCTCTATTCACTACTCAGAGGTGTCTTTGATTGAGCAATGGAAGTTCAATTCTCACAAAATCCTCATTAGCCTTCACTTAAATAACTTTGGCATTTTAGTTTGTCATCTGGAGGGATATATGCTGCTCAATGAAGTTATCTGCATAGCACTTGCTCTTTAGTGACAATGCGGTTTTCAGTCCTCTGGGTATGAGGTTAAGAAGTACTCATCAGAGCTCATGAATGGCAGACCCAGTGCCATTCTTATAATCGGATCATCGGTATTGGTCTTCAGTGTGAAGGGCCTCAGATTCCCCATGGTTTCCCTAGCATTAATAAGGAGACCACTCCATGGAGGTCAGTGGGAGTCCATTGAGGTCTTCCCGGTCAGTTGGGAAGTCAGGAACTGCCAAAGTCTGGGCCTCAAACTCTCTCACTAGTTTCGGGGGTCTCTGTAGATTACATCATGAAAGTGCAGCCATGGGTAAGTGTGTAATGGCCGTGTGCACCTTCTCATTTGTCATTGGATTCTTCGTGGATTCCCTGTATATAGGCCTTGGGACTTAAAGAGCGTGCTGAGGTAGGGTAGTATCCCATTAATTATGTCTGTACTAACACAGCCGAAAAGAACTGAGCCAAAATGGCTGTGAGCCCCATTTCCCCCACCAAATTTATAACTAATCTGTTGGGAGAGGATCTTGTCTTCAGTCATGAACTTGAGGGTGAGCCTTATCTGATTAAGAATCAGCATCGACTAAAAAAGTGGGTTGTTAAGAGGTCAAAGAGGAAGTGGGTTGGCTTTCTGTCCCTAGAATAGGTATCTCCCTTGTTCTTGCTCGATTTAAGAGGATTAGATATGATTATGGGTGACGGAAAATAGGCTTACTACTCTCCAAGCTCTAATTTGCCTGGGTTTCTTAACACATTTCATACTGTTCAGTCTTGGGAGAATCCACCTATAGTTAGAGAGGTCTCTGTTGACGCACTGTCTCCAATACGCACGTAAAACCTCTTCGTTAGAGCGTCGATTCTCCATGAAGGATTCTAGGTGTTTAACGCCATAGGGTTCCCCGATGTAATGGTCACACTACTTCCACGATTGCTCCGGCGAGTTTTCTCTAGGATTCCATACACAGCTCTGTCTGTCTATTTTAGGAAGACATCATTTTTTGTCGTGGGAGTATCTGGCTTTACATTATACGGATGCCTGTGTAATGTCGTCCCGGCGACTCCCCTTCCACCAATGTGCAATCATCAAAGACACCGAACTCTGAGCAAATAAGAGTTGCATAATCCATTGACTTGTTTTGGGTCAATACCCCTTTCATTTATTACTTGAGTTTACATTAAATACTCGGCGAGGTATTCAGAGAATCAATCTCAAGAACTCCTTTCTGTCTGATTTGGCTCCTACCCCAATTCCACCAGAAAGGATTACCTTTCAGAAGATTCAGGGTTACAATCGAAAGATCAATATTGGTTATATACACCTGCATAGGAGCATCAGGTATCAGATGAGTGTTCTTGAGCTCTTAAGCATGGCCGTCTCATCAAACAAACTTGTAAAGGATGGGAACCGAAGATCCTCCAGCAGAGTTAAAATAATTCTACAATGACATCAATTATTGGTTCGAGCAGACACGCCACCTCAGAAGAAAATTATCATAGCCAATGGAGCACTCCATCATAGATCTGAGGATGGAGAATTAGATTCAGAAATAAAGAGAAGCCAACACTGTCTACATCAAATTGCTTGTCATCTTTTCGCAAGCTCTCCAATAGAGGGACTCTCCATCCTTTATTGATCTCAAAGGTATTGAGGAACTGTTCCACCCTAAGCTTATCAATTTTTGGAAGAGTGGACCAAGAACTATAGCCCCCAGGCAAGGGAATAATGCTGCTCCACCCGCTAGGTTTCTGGAAGGTGGTTCACCCAAGATCCCGTTCAGGCTTATCCTAGTAGGCCTTGTGAATCCAGACCATGATAATCTAATACCGCCTGTCTCCCTCTACAGCACAAAAGGAAAAAGCACCATGCAAGTCTAAGGAACTCTCAGGGTCATACCCCCATTGGTTCTTGACAGTTGTCAAAACAGATTTGCAAGAATTTTCCCAGTGCTTACTGAATCTGATGAGTGCTCTTTCCACCCATTGGTTAAGTCCTATTGTTATATACCTTTATTGGCCAAATTCTGTTGATGTTAAGAGATTAACCTAATTGAGGCTAAAGCTCAAGTTGTTTGGCTCAAATTGGCGCTTTGTTGAAATTGGAGAAAAATGGCGTCTCCATAGGAACTCACCAGGAGTAGGAACAGTCCAAATGTAAAGTCACCAAGCCACCTTCCTTGGCATTGTTGGGAGCATATAGTTGTTGTTTTTCGGCTAAGGTACCACCATTAATGGAAGTTATCTACTACTAGTCTACTTTGAAGATTTCTGTTAGGGGCAGTCTGACATGTCTGGACTCCCTCACTGTTGCAAGGCTCCCTTGGTTTCACAGATTGAACACCTCATCTAAACCGTAGAATATTTCTTTGCATATATGTCTTCTCTACGCTTCGCTCATTACAAGGTGGCGCTTTATTCAAGATCCTCAGGATAAAGGCTCTTACTACACATCAAGTAGGTCCTTAAACTTGTTCCTGCTCATATGAAAGAGAAGAGGACAAAAAAGTAGGTCCTGAATCCTCTACATCAAAGAAACAACAGTGTTTCACGGAATTTCATCATTACGGGTAAGAATTGGTTCCACCCATTTGGCCAACATAATCCACAGCTATCAATATATAAAAATAACAATTTGAATTCGGAAATGGCACCCCATGAACAGATTCAATGCCCCAAACAGTGAGCATCAAAAACATCACGGGAGAAAACAGTCTACTTCTGTTGACTGGCAGTTCCTTCTCGGAGTACCCCCCCTCCTATCCTGGAATCGAGGATATTATAGGGCAGCGGAAAAGTTTCTTGGCCAATGCCGGGGGCAAGATTTACAAAAAAAATGGTCCTTCAGCACGCGATCTCTACCAAAAGAGTACGGCAGGACCCACTCCAGCCAGAATCCACAGTCCTAAAGAATTTTTTCCTAGCAGTCTACGTTCGTTATAAGGGCTCGAAAATGGTCCCCTCGGTAGAAAATGGACAGCCTCTTCAGTACTGGAAGGAGAGACGCACTATAGAAGATGACAGGGCTCGGTGCACAGAGAACGTACCCCTCTACAGATAAATGGACTGGCAAATCTTACTGATTGACGGCAAACAGGGGAGGACCGTCCTAAATTACCAGCGAGATGATCAAAGGTTGCACGGCACAAGATACATCACATAAAAATTGGGTAAATCTCCCCATATTAATTTACCTATAATTTTATGAACCTCGCCTTTACTCTATGCTATATAGGTCGTCTCATTGATGCTCTCAGACCAAAGTTAGGCAGGAAAGAAATGTGGCCGGCCTAAAGACCTTAGATACATTAGAATCCTACAGGTGCAATACATACGAGAGACTACCGTCCCAGAATAAAACTGCTTGGTGCAGGTTAATAACAAATGGAAAAATTAATATCAGCTATAGGAGTGGGGTCACCCCTAATGTGCTCAAGGCAACACAAGTGGTCTGCCACTAAATTTTGGTTACCACTCCTATCCTTTTTTTTGAGGTGGGTCTAAATTCAAAGTTCTCTTGTTAATTTATCAGCGCAGTACCCATCCACAACGTATAAGCCTTGGTTTGGACTCCGGCTTTCTTAGCTAATAGATACTTCTTAATACCTTTTAAGCTGTGCAATGATGCCCCGAATAAGTTCTTTCACTAACTACTTCTAAGGATACCAAGTCACTGGATTAAAGCCATCATCTAGGGAACTTACTTCCAGAGCAAAAAAAAAAAACGAATTTTTTTTTTTTTTTTTTTTAAGAAAATTGAATCAGATAACTAATATCACCTTTGGACTGGGCAGATGTTCTTAACGGAAGTTCTTAGACGGTCATAACGCAAATAACAAAAGGATCCTTATCCATCATCCGTGTTGTGAGTCCTATACCTGGAGCGGCGTACATGGCGGTCATTACCTGAACAGTTGGGGCCATACTGCATGTTTGAAGCGTCGACATGATTTCAAAATGGCTGGTTCCAGTCTGGTCCTTTCACAATTGGGGCTCGAGTCAGGGCAGCTTTCAGCTTATCAAACACTTAAAAGATATAAAATAATTTTTTTATTGTGCAATTCTTCTTCAACATTCGGTGAGCTCCGAACTCGAAGACTATCGTTTAATTTATGATTCTTTTGTGAGGAATCATCTGGGTGGATCAATTGGGATGAGTGCGTAGCCATGTACTTATATAACTGAAAGTCCTTATTTGCTTTGAATACCTATCTATTCGGATCTGTAAAACTTAAACTGCAAGTGCTTCTCACTCGGTTCAAAGAGAAACGGCATACGGACTTCTCCATCACCCGAGAGGGTAAGGTATATCTAGATTTGAATTGACTATTTCACTGAGAGTAACTTTGCAATGGGTTCTCGATATACTAGAAATGCAGTTTAGTGTCAGATACACGTATCACTGGATAGTGTTCTTCAAAGGGTGAAATACCATATAAGCCCGGTCCCTCGTTTTCAACCATAACCATATAAAATTATTCTTTCACTAAAATTCAATAGTAATTATTTATTCCATAGGTTTTGATGATGAAACGAACATGCATCTCTATCTAATACTCCTCAAACTCTAGATAATCCAATCTTAGAGCAAAGCTACGAGAATAGATATCACCATATAACACAGTATTAAAATCATCTACTTGGGGAAGACCTTCCATATAAAACCTGGAGCATCTCTAACACATTCGTTCCACCAATTTGGACAGCATATTGCTAGTTTCATATATATACACCCGACACTGATGCATACCATTTGGAAAAGTAGTTTGGTCGTCAATAATGCACAAGCAGGAGCATTCTCTATGTAGAAGCATAAGCTCCCAAAAGGACCATGTAAAAGAGTGGCTCTTTTCCCTGAAAATTACTCTCAAGGGTTGAAAGGAAGGAGCTTATGAATATGGAATTATAGACATTGTAAATTATAAAATGGCGCATAGTATCTTTCCAAATCTGGAATGGAGTCATATAACAACCGAAGATCCATTCTTTCCAGTGTGATTATAGTGAACTGTAGGTGAAATTAACCAAGGAAGAGGTTAGGAGAAGGTCCATTGGGACAAGTCTAAACCCAAGTGTGGCGGACCCCCCTTGACAAAAGAGGTACTTCCATGCCATTTTCAAAGCCAGAGAATCCAGAGCCGACCCATGATCAAAAATTGGAACTGAAACCTCTTCCTCCACATCTCAATATGCTTATCTTAGAAGATGCACACGAAGTCTATCGTTATCATTGGGACGAGGGTAACATATATACCATACATCACAGACCGTTAGGGGTTGCACAAGGGTAATGTTCTCTGCGCACTCTGTATTCTCTAAGAAGGGGATTGAGAGCTGGCTGATTTAAAAAAATAAAAAGGCAATTGGGGTGAAGGGTTGGTGAGGCAGACAGAGGCATAACCTGCAAGTATGTGAACACAGGGAAATGATTCTTAAAAGAGTGAGGCAAGAGCCTGTCTCAACCCAAAGAAATTTGAACTCCATATCTGTGGAAGTTGTCAAGAAGGAAGGGACCAGACTATTGGAAGCAGGTATATAATATCAGTTCAGAAGGATGGCATGTCTAGCCCGTAAAGTGGTGCCGCAAGAAGGGGACCACACATAGAAGAAGTGGCTGGCATGGCGAGCTATAGAACTAGAGCTTCGATGCTGAGAGTCTGTCATTGATTACAGGCGTCTCAACAAGCCACTCGTAAGGATCACTACCCACTCTCATTCATTGAAATCCAAGTGTCTGGATCATCTTTCAGGTAAATCACATTATAGCTTTTTAGATGGTTACCAGTTATTTTTCATATTCACACTCATGCTCTGAGGATCAGGAAGACCCACTTTTACTGTCTTTTGGACTTTGTCTTACGAGAATCCTTTGGCTTGTGGCATGCACCAACTACGATTTCCAAAGCGTGTAGTACTGAGTCTTGTTTATGATCTTATTGATGACTGTATGGAGGTTTTTTATAGGATGATTTACGTTTCTTGGTGATTCCTTTTAGCCTTTGCTTAGATGAAGCACTATAACACTTTAGAGTATTAAATAGATGTGTTAATACAACAATTACTATTGAATTTTGAAAATATTTATTTTTTTGGTGAAGACATGGGATTGTATTAGGACATGTGTATCTAATAATGGTTTCTGTCAGCCAGGCAGCTATGTTATCTTCTCAGTTTACCTTACCCTTCTGTAGAAGGGAAAGTCAAGTGTCGATTTCCTTGGCATGCAGGTTTTTACAGGAGATTAATTAAGGACTCCGCTAAGTGCGAACTTCCCTTATCAGATTATCTACGAAAGGATGTGAGTCGGTCAATGAAAGTTGCAACAGCGTTTGATAAGGCTGAAAGCGCCTGACTGAGCCCCAATGGAAGAGGACAGATGGAACAGCGCGATTTGAAATAATGTACGACGCTTCCAACCATGCGGTAGAAGCAGCGCTGGCTCAACACGAAGGTAAAGACCCTTTGTAATTCGCTTATGCGTTAAAGCAACTTTAGACCTGCCAGTCCAATTATATCTATGACAGAGCTTTTTTTTTTTTTTGCTCTGGAAAAATTCCATGCTTATTTACTTAGGTACCAGAGTAGTAGTGTATTCGGACCATGCAGCTCTAGAGTATCTATTAGCTAAAAGGAGTCCAACCAAGGCTTATACGTGGATACTGCTATTACAAGGGAATTTTGAATTTAGACATAAAGGATAGGAGTGGAAACCAGAACTTAGTGGCAGACCAACTGAGTCGCTTTGAGCACATCAAGGATGACCCCACTCCTATAGGCTGAAATTGTTCCATTTGATACTTTGCAAAGCAGCTATCGTGAGGCTCGTCTCGTGTATGCACTGTACTATTAATCTAGTTAGCCCGCACCTTCCTCTATCTTTCTAACCATGGCATAATGAGACAAGCTGAAAAGCGAGTCAAATATTATATATGGGATCACCCATATTTATGGATATGTGGCTGAATTCAGGCTAATTAGAAGGTGGTTGCCTCAATCAGAATTGCCAGTCCATCTTAGAGGCCTGTAACTCATCTGAGAGGGAGGACCATTTTGCCCTTAAAAACTGTAACACACAACAGAAAAACACTAACTATGGCATCGCTGCGCACTTCTGGTGGCCTACTCTTTTTAAGGAGACGCGCGTGATTTTTGTAAAATCTTGATCCAATACTTAGTATCATATTTCCAGGAGGGATGAGATGCTCCAACAAATTATGTTGTTTTGTGAGATATTTGATGTTTGGGGCATAGAATTCATGGGCCTGTTTCCACCCTCATTCTCAAACAATTACATACTAGTGGCTGTGGATTATGTTTCTAATTGGTGGAAGCAATTCTTACCCGCAATGATGATGCTGACACTGTTGTTTCCTTTGATAGAGGATTCCCTACTTTCTTGTTCTCTTTCTTTCATATGAGTAGGAAAAAGATAAATAACACACGGCAATACTTGGTTTAAGCTGTTCCTGAAACCTGGGAAAGGACACTTGAAGAGAAAACGCTAAGGAGAAGCTAAAAAAGTTCCTTTAGGGGCTAAAGAAATCTTCAAGAAGAAGAACCTATGGCAACCGAAAACAACAACAATGGCCAAAATGCACAAGGAAGTGACTTGTAGATTCACTGCTCCTACTCCTGATTTCTATTGGAGAAGCATCTCAATCCTGCAATTGGAGCAAAAAACTTTGAGCTTAAGCTCAAATTAAAGCTTTCTCTAAATACAAGAATCTGCAAGTACTTCAAGGACTTCCATTGGAAGATCTCATCATGAATTCTTAGCTAATTCTGCAAATCTATTATACTGTCAAGACCAATGGGGTTGACCCTGAAGTCTATAGACTAGCTTCTTTCCTTTTGCTGTAAGAGACAGAGCTAGAACTGGTTGGATTCCAAACCTAAGGAAAGCCTGAACCCTTGGGAAAAGCTAGTCAATACCTTCATGGCAAAAGTTCTTTCCACTTTAAAAATTGAGTAAGCTAATAGCGGCTGCGCACAGCTCAACTTACAAAATGGATGGAGAAGTCCTCTAATGAAGCTCTACGCCAGCACATCAACAACGCCACATTGATTAGAAGGTGCCCTTCTGACATGCTTTAGAAATGGAGGCATCACACATGCACTATTTTCTATGATGATTCCTGTCTGACAATCCAGATGTCATTGGATAACTCTACTGAGGATCTGCTTCATCTGAAGAAGCAGACATGCAGAAGCCCAAGAACTCATTGAAAGGTTGCAAATAACCATCTATGTATCACTTCTGAAAGACTGTGAATAACTAGGACAAACGAAGAAAGCGAGTTCTTGAGATTGATACTCCGAATGCCATATTGGCTCCGAATAAAATATTGACCCAACAGGTCAATAAGATTTCTCAGAGTCTGTTCTGGAATGAAAGCAGCAACAGGCAGTACCAAAAAAGCTTCCTCTGAAGAAGAATCCTATGATCCTGAGAACCACACAATAGTAGAGGTAAATTACATAGGAAAACCCTATAGAAACACTATAATCCACACTCATCATGGACAATCACCTAACTTTCATCAGAAGGATCAACAGAAGACTCAACAAGGTTTCGAACAAACAACAATGGTGGAAGAAAACAGTTTACAATAGTAACCTTTTCAATCAGTCTTCTCAACAGACAGACAAAGAAATTCTAAGGCGAACCCTCTGACTTAAAACCATTGTCTCTGATATTCAAAACCACTCGAAAGGTTTCATGACTGAAACGAGATCCTCCATCAGAATTTGGACACAATTGGGTTAGTTGAGTAAAAGAATTACTGAACCTCCTCCTAGCACTCCTCCCAAGCAACTACAGAAGAGACCAAAAAGAGAAGCAGGCATAACAATTTCACATCCGAACATGGAGAGGGAGAAAGAGGCAGTGATCCCCAATGAGGAAGACCTCAAAAGACGTCCACTGACCAATAAAAAGTCTCCTATTGAGGAACCAAAGGGATCTGAGGCTCACACTGAGACCAAAGAGATTCCATTAAATCTTTTGCCATGCATGAGCTCTGATGAGTATTCTCTCGAGAGGATGAAATGTCACTAAAAGAGGCAGTTGCTAAGTCCTCGTGAGCATCACTGAAGCTAAATGCAGTTTGGGTAATGAGATTGTGAGATATGAAGTTCACTTGCTCATACAAAGAACTGGATGACTTGACTAGGCATAAATTACCTCAAAAGAGCAACTGGAAAGTTCTCGATCCCTTGTACCATAGGCACCATGACCTTTGAGAAGGGCTCTGTGTGACCTAAGATCAAGCATAAACCTTTAGTGTCTCTGTGATTGAGAAGCTAGGGATCATTGAGGTAAACGCAAGAATGTCACTAGGAGTGGCGGATATTATAGAAGCACCAGGCTTAGGGACTTGTAGAGGATGTCTGATAAAGTTGAAGAGCCATTACGTCCGTGCTGAGTTTCATAGTCCTAAGGGATATGGGGAGGTGTGTATAATGGTCATCCTTGGCAGACATTTTCTAGCCATAGCAAAAGCTTTGATTGATGTTGACGAGAGGAATTGGAATCATTCAAGTGAATGGAGACTCTGTGTTTCAAGCAAAAAGGATTAATCCCTCTGTAACATGGGGGAGGAAGCATGAAGACTTCTCTAATGAAGAGTACAAACAGAGCCCCCACGGTCAGACTCTAAGTTTGGTGGTATGGAGCACAGGACGTAAACTTTAGTTTGGTGTTGAACCCCCACATTAAACTCATAATTTGGTGTTGGGACGGTCAAGCTATGCTTGAACATCTGTGAGCCATGATGAGCCACTGTCAAACTATTGACAATAAAGAAATGTGTTGTTGAGGCAATCCAATTTTTATTTATCTATTTAAATTTCTATTCTATGTTATTTAATGTTTTCTGTTAGGTTGAGTCATGGTGAAGTCCAAACAAATGAAAAAGAAGAACCCTGGAGAGAGCCAGTATCTAGCGTTTAAACGCCCAGTGAAAGTACCAGAAGGGCGTAAACGCCCAGTGGCCCATTCTTGGGAGTTTAACGCCAGAAAGGGACGCAGACCTGGCGTTTAACGCCAGGAATGGGCAAGAAAGCTGCGTTTATAACGCCCAGAATGAGCAGCAGCCTGGCGTTATATCCAGGATTGGAGATTAAAGCGTGGGCGAGTTTTGCTGCGTCACTTGGTGCGGATGAATATCCTTGACCATCTCATCTGTGTGGACCCTACAGTGATCCCACCTACCCCCACTCTCTCTTTTTCAACCATTCACCAATCACTCAAACCTCTTTCCCCAATAAACCCTCACTATCAATCCACTCCTTCAACTATCATCTTCATACCCCTCGCACCATTCACAACAATTCCAACCACCTTCAAACTCGAATACACCTCAGACGCTACCCCATCCCTATCTCATCGTATACACACAACTTACAAAGTCCCGTAAACACGTATCGCACATTTGCACCCTCACTCTAGCGAACACAACCATCTATTCGTCTCCTTCTTATTCTTTGGTGGGACATAGCATCTTAAGCTCATACTCGATCTAATCTATACTCCTTTGCTTGAAGGTTTCATCGTATTGTTCCGACCTAACTCCCTGTGCACAAGTCTCTTCTCTATTCGGCTTGTTGAATTCGTCGGTGCATTAATGGACATGACAACCATTAGTTGGTAACTAAGCTGTTTTGTTTTTTCCATAAACCTTTATGGCACCAAAGGCCGGAGATAACTCTAGAAAGAGGAAAGGAAGAGAAAACGCTTCCACTCTCCGAGTCATGGGAGATGGAGAAGCATTCACTCTCACAGGGCTCAAGACACTTTATATAAGTTGGCAGAAGAAGTGATCCGACAGGTTCCTTTTAAGTCAAAAGTGCGAATATCCAGAGATCCGAGATGAGATCCGTAAGAAGGAATTAGATTTCACCAACCCATTCAACCAAGTCGGAATCTTATATGTTTACAAGAGTTCATGCCATGCATGGATCACACAAGAACCATTATCAAATGTTGGACTCCTGGAACCCTAAGAATGGATCTTTACAATGGTCGAGAGGAAACAGCTTTGCATTTAGTCCGAAAAAATATAGGTGGCATTCACTGCCCATGATGCAAGGAAGATGCACCCGGCATTACACTAGAAGGGTGCTAACTTGGATCTCAAGGTGGACCAAGTCTCATGGATAGCATTTGTGAAGAGGCGCTCAATGGAAGAGAGATTCAGAGAGGAAGCCGGCGTTGAAACTAAGAAGGCATGACCTTAAACCGTGGCTAGAGGATGGTTGGAAGATTCATCAAACGTTCCAACCATTCCCACTAGCAGACCGGCCGAAGCTACTATAGACAGGGCTTATCTGATACTGAGTCATTGTGAATTGGAAGAGGAAGTGGAGTTCATGAGAGTATATCCTTGAACGTCTACAAGGGGTAGAAGTCCGTCTTTTGAGACAGGTTAGCCTTTCCTCATCCATTTTGTCACCTTTGTTTAAATTTGGTCTGGAATTGACGTAGAGGAACTCTCATTGTTGAGGACAAACAATCACTAAGAGGATTTGGAGATAACAAGAGAACTCATCAAGAGATGAGGAATCCTCCGAATCATGAAAAACCTGAAGATGCCCAAGGAAGCATTTTCTCCACCAAAACTATTTTGGAGCATCAACCCTCCATAGGAGAATTAAGTTGCCAACATGGAAACTAAGGTAGGACACCAAGGCTTCCAATCCTCCTCATGAAATAGATAGATGAAAAACAGAACCATATAGGAGCAACAAGGGCAAGGAAGGGACATTGAGGAAGCTCAAGACAAGATCTTCTAGGACTTCAGAAGAAGAACCAGATCCTCTAAGGTGGGAAGTCCAGATCTATTGTAACTTCTTGGTTATTATTTTCTGTTTTTCAAAAACTTATGCTTTATGATTTATCATGTTTGTGTCTTATTTTATTTAGTATGCTATTTTTTTTTGAGCTATGTAAAAAAATCCATCACTTATCTCTAAATGGAAAATGTTTTTTTTTTATTATTGGAAAAAGAAAAAGAAGTCCATGAATTTCAAAATGTTTAAAACTTAGTTTGAATTATTTTTTTTTTTTTTTTTTTTTTAATTTATTAATTTCTGAATGCTTATACAGTGCATTTTTTGAATTTGATTGTTTATGAATGTTAAATTGTTAGGCTCTTGAAAGAATGAAGAGAAAGGAGAAAAAAAAAATATTGTGAATCGAAAAATCATAAAATTCGATTCTTGAAGCAAGAGAATAAGAGCAGTGAAAAAAAGCTTGCAAAAAAAAAAAAAGATAAAAAGAAAAGCAAGCAAACAAGCCAATACGCCTTTAAACCTAAAAGGCAAGGTGAAAAATAAGGATCCAGGCTTTGGCATCACTAGATAGGAGCCCGACGGAGAATATTGCAGCCTAAGCGGCTAAACAATGCTGTCCCTACCCATGTTGCTTGATGGCGGTGAAATGATTGTCATAGCTGAAAACTTGAAGTTTGAGCGGCGTTAAATCAGGTCAAAGCAAAAAAAGAATCTGCTTAAGACCCTGAGCACCTCTAATTGGGACTCTAGCAAAGCTTAGTCACAATAATCTGAAAAGGTTCACACAGTTTGTGTCTTGGCATTTATAATCGGTGAATACTGGAAAACAAGTGCTTAGAGCCACGGCCAAGACTCATAAAGTAGCTGTGTTTCAAGAATCAACATACTTAACTAAGAGAATCAATAACACTCTCGGGATTCTGGTTCTATATGAATTCCAATCATTCTAAACTTCCAAGAGATAAGTGAGATGCCAAAAATGTTTCAGAGAGCAAAAAGGCTAAAGGCCCGCCTCTCTAATAATACTGATCTCATAATGTTGATTCTATTCAGTATATTCTCTTCTTTCTATTATCTATTGTATTTTCCCAACAGCTTGGGGACAGAGCAACAATTTAGTTGGTGTGACGATAATTGTTCGCTTCTTTTGGCATTGTTCTTAGTATTTATTTAGTATAATTAGTTAGTTTATTTTTTTATAGTTTAATATAAAATCATTTTTTTATAGTTTTGTTTTTTTTTTTATGTTTTTTGTGATTTCAGGTATTTCTGACTGAAATTGATGGACCTGAGCAAAAATCTTAACATCAGAGCTGAAAAAGGACTGCTGTGTGTTGG
Source organism: Arachis monticola (assembly GCA_003063285.2). Taxonomy (NCBI): domain Eukaryota; kingdom Viridiplantae; phylum Streptophyta; class Magnoliopsida; order Fabales; family Fabaceae; genus Arachis; species Arachis monticola. The sequence goes on from QBTX01002055.1 coordinate 23,556, forward strand.
ATTCTGACCTCCACTTGCACTCAAAGTGGATTTCTGGAGCTTAAATAAGCCCAATTGATGGCCAGTCCATTGCGTTGGAAATAGATATCCGGTGAGCTTTCCAGAAATTTACACTTGTCCATACTTTGTCAGAGATTGATGCCCAAAATAGGCCGTTCAAGTCCAGCTCAAAACTGGGTTTTAACTCCCAAAACTGGCACAAAAGCTGGGGTTAACCCAGAACTGGCACCAAACGCGGCGTTTAACTCCAAGAAAAGTATCTACATGGAAGCTTCAATGCTCAGCACCAGCAACACCAAGTGGCCCGCGAAGAAGATTTACGCATTAATTACTTATTTCGTGTAACCCTAGAAGCTAATTTCTATAAATAGGAACCTTTTGCTTGTATTTTGACTACAATAGACTTTTCATATACTTTCATATGTTCTTCACATTTGAGGGCTGCCTCACGGCATCCTGGACCTTGTCATTATGTAATTTCAACGGTGAGTTTCTACACTCATTAATAGATTATGTGTGAGCTCCTGCTGTTCCTCATAAATTAATGAATTACTACTGTTTCTATTCAATTCAACGCTGACTTCTTCTTAAGAGATATACTTGTCTTCACTTGATGATGTACTTGGTCATGACACTCTTCATTCTCACCTATATACGTGTGCCTACAACCACCTCCGATTCTACCTTCGTTGAGTGTAGTATTCTTGGATCCTTGATCGAGATCTTCGTGGTACTAAGCTAGAATCCAATTGGGCCGATTCTTGAAATCCGGAAAGTATAACCTTGTCTTGGTATTCTGAGTAGATCAAGATTGAATGACGTGTGACGAGCTTCAAACTCGCAAAGTGTTGGCGTGTTAGTGACAAACGCTAAAAAATCTCACTGGCATTCCAATATTCGACATAGATGAGAACCACAGATGATTATAGCCGCTGCTATGACAGAGATGCGTTGAACATTCACTGATGGACGGGGATAAAATTTTGGGAGTAAGCCATTCACAACGGTGTCCCATACAATACAGCTTCATGGAAAGGAAGTATATTGATTGAAGGAAGGCAATAGGAAGAGCAAGGTTCAAGGAACAAAGCATCTTCATTACGCTTATCTGAAATCCCAGAATTAATAGTCCTATCAATTATTTATTTATCTTATTTATGTTATTTATTTATTTTAATTTTAGTGAATTCTTCATCACCATTCTGACTTCGTGATGAGATTTACAAGATGAACTATAGCTTTGCTTCATTCCGGGCCAAAAACTGGGTCAAAATAGGGCCCCAAATCGCCCCCAGCGAATCTGCAAATTATGCAGGTCGCGCACGTCACGCGATCGCGTCACTCATGCGGACGCGTCATTCGCGTTTCTACTTTGCCACGCGGACGCGTTGTCCATGCAGTCGTGTCACTCGTGCTGTTCCATCCGCGTGGTCGCATGTTCCATGCGGCCGCGTCGATACAAATTGCTCTTTTCCGCGCGGTCGCGTCATCCATGCGACCGCGTCGCCTCTCGCTGGTCATCTCCTCAATTTCTTGTGTTCCTTCCATTTTTGCAGGCTTCCCTTCCAATCTCCAACTTATTCATGCCCTATAAAGCCTGAAACACTTAACACACAGTTCACGGCATCGAATAGAATAAAGGAGAAATAAAATACATAATTAAAAGTCTCTAGGAAGCAAGTTTTCAGCCACAAAACATCTTTAGGAAGGAAATATAAATGCATGCTTATTTAATGAATAAGTAGGCAAAGATCATGATAAAACCACACAATTAAACACAATATAAACCATGAAATAGTGGTTTATCATGTTGCTTTTGGAGCTTTGGTGAGGCTTGGAGCTAAGGGTTGGTGGAGACTTCCAAGAAGAAGCTCAACTATTTTGGCTACAAGAGGTACAATTTAGGTTTCATTTAAGTACCATGTAGTGTGATGAGAATTCCTAGGTTAGATGCCCCTAGGATTAAGTTTGGATTGTGTAAATGGTTGGTACTAATATGTATAGTTGATACGTAATGTGAATTAATGATTGAGTTGAGAATTGTGTGAATTGCATGCTTGGTGTGTTGAGAATTTGATGAATTAGATAATGAATATTGGTTTGTGGAATATGCATTTAAATTGTGAATTTGGGCCGGAAGCTGGAAAGAGGTAAGAAAGGTAAGTGATGTATGTATTGTGTGATGTCATATGAGATTGAATAGATAATTAATATTGAGTGTGTGAATAAATGGGAGGAATGTGCCTTATTGTTCATTTACATTTCCTTGCAACTTATTGTTCTACATCTTTGTTCTTCTAGTTTAACTTGTCACTTCCTTTATTTTGTTCCCTTTATGTTTATGACACTTTGTTGCTTTTGATTTTCATTTAATGCAATTTGAGGTATTTCATGTTATTATTGCTTTCTACATTTGTTATTGTTAAATTCTTGTAATTGGTAGTTGTTAGATTTTATTATTGTTGCAATTTTAACATGCTTTATTTTATGCCTTCCAAGTGTTTGATAAAATGCTTGGTTGGATTTTAAAATAAATTTTTGTGTTCTTGGCTTGGATTGAGTAATTTGGAGACTCTTGAATTGGCAAAGTCTATTGTGTTCTGCTTGAGGATACTTCTGCAACGGCTTTTGAACGGCCTTGCTTCTGTCTATGGTTCCTAGTAGGTTCAGCTATGTTGCTGATCAATTGCCATGCCTCATCAGTGGTCTTGTACTTCTTCATAGACCCATTGCTAGCACTTTCCAATGTGGTCTTATC
>QBTX01002056.1:0-16039 GCA_003063285.2 Arachis monticola
GAGAGAGAAATGAAAAAAAGCGAAAAGAAAAAGTAGGCTAGAGAGGGAAAGAGGGTGAGCAAGGAAAGAGAGAGAGACGAATGAGCAGAGGAAGCAGGCGAAACATTGTGAGAAGTAGAAAGAGAAAGCAAGGAGGGCCAGAAGAAAGTAGGAAGAAGAGAGAGAAGAGGACGAGGAGAGAGAGCAAAGAAAGAGAAAATCCTGGAAGAGGTGGAAGAAATGCAAGAAATTAAAAAGAGAAAAGAGAGTGAGAGACGAGAGTGAAGTACGAGGCAAAGCGGGTGTAGTAGAAGACAGTCGCAGCACGAGGAGGAGAAGACAGACATGAGAGCAGGAGACAGGAGAACGCCAGCAGGAGACCGAGAGAGAGAATAGAATGAAGAGAGAAAGACAATGGGACACGGAGAGAGGTAAGAAGTAAAGAGTACAAAGGAGATAGAGCGCTAGATCATGAGAACGAGGCAAGCTAGAGGGGCTCTAACAGAGAGAGAAGAAGACGAAGAAAAAAAAAAAAAAAAAAAAAAAAAAAAAAAAAAAAAAAAAAAAAAAAAAAAAAAGAGAAGAGAGAGGATAATTGAGAAAAAGAGAAGAGAGAAAGAGGAGGAGAAGAGAAGGAGAAGAGAAAAAAGAAAAAAAAAAAAAAAAAAAAAAAAAAAAAAAAACAAAAATTTTATACATGTAGTCCCTGAAAGAAGCTGACAAAGATCAAGGAAGAGGACTACAAAAATACCTTAAAGGAGACCGACATAACCCAGTCGGTACTCCTATCACTAAAAGTTATACAAGTAGTCCCTGAAGAGATCTGACAAGGATCCAAGAAGAGGATCTACAAAATAACTTAAAGGAGAGCGACATAACCAAGTCGGATTCCTACCACTTCAAAGTTATCAAGATAATCCCTGGAAAAGACCTAAAACGAGGTCCAAAAAAAGAGGATTACAGAAATAAGCTAAAGAGGACCACGCGCAAAGACATCAAGAAACAAGTTGGACCCCTGAGTCACAAACCTCAAAGGATCAAAGCTATAAACGATAAAAAGTAAACAATCCGAGGAGGTCAAGGTGCAAGATTTCAAACATTAGCAAGAAGAGTGCAAGCAAAGATAGCTTTTTAAAGAAGGGCCGTGAAAGGCACCAAACCTCTATCAAAAGACCGTAAAGCTATTGTTTCAAAATATAAAAGTGTGCAATTAGAGTAAGCAACTAAGAAAAGTCAGCAATTGAATAAAAAGTTTCAAAAGCCCACAAGCGGGCCGCAGCTACAGGATCACACAAGCTTCGAGAACATTCGTGGGCATCTCAGGACAAGTGGAGAAGGCGGACGAGTTGAATAGGCATGGCATCTATAGTTCCGTCCTCCCAGTTCAGAACTTGGCAATCCGAATCAGGCACAACCGGAGGAACAGAAGAAGTCAACACTTTGGCAGAGGACACAGGAGGAGGATCAGCAACATCATCACCTTGTCTCAGGACAATCTTTGCCAGTCATCTGACAGAACATTGTGCTAACTTGAAAAGGGCTGAGATCAGACCTCGGGAGCACATGACCGACTTGCTCCTTTTAAGTTCTCGTAAGCAGCAGTCACTGCTCCGACAAGATAACGTGGGAGCTCAGAAATATCGTCCGCCGAGCACTGTCAACTCCCCCTCTAGCGCATTCACTCCCGATTAATTTGTAACATAACTATCTTTATGTATCAGGGCTGTGTCCTCGGCTAACCGCAAAGAAGCCGCCAACGAAAGTGGGAACTCGCCTTTCTCATTCTCTAGAGCTTCTCTAAATTGTTCACCCTTGTAATTTCGAGCTCCTCCTTCAGCCTTTTCATTCGGTCAAACTTCTGCTTTGCCTCCTCCATAAAAGCCTTGGGTGGGCATTGAAGAGGGGAGACTTTTTGAGTCAGTCGGTGCTATAGCGGGGCGCCATAAACGCCCATCTGCACGTGATGTTCCGGTGGCCATAAATTCCAAGTGGTGGAGGATGGACACGTCGTGATCCATCGAGAGGGTTACCATAGGTCCCCAATTTTACTTGATCTAGGAAACTCGATGTATTGATCAGGGGGGATTAAGTCGGGCGTTCAACCGGTCTTTTGCTTCTAACCTTGGATGGGGTAGCAGATGGAGTGACAGAAAGTAGGGTGAGGATCTACCAAACGGACTCGGGGTGTAGGAATCACTTTCTTCACCATGGTGGGAACTCGGCCCTGATGGCTTCTCGCGCACTTGGGAAGACCCCTCCCCAGCCGCCTTGGCAACAATATTTCTGGCAGCAGTCGCCTTCTGCGCCACCTCTTAAAGCTGTTCATGATCATTATTCTTCATTGCCACCGCAAATAAAACAGAAGTCAAGCTACAAATCGAATAAGTCGGAAATACAGCTACAAGTAACTAAACGAAAAAGCAAAGAAAACAACAGATTACCCAGTTCAGTTTGGAGAAGAGAAGGATTGGTTAGGAAATTTCTTTGGATATCAAGGATGGAGAGGTTTGACCCCCAGCGTTCTTCCAAGACAGTCACAAAGGCTCGCTAAGCCTCGTCCAACATGTCCCAAGAATACTTGGAGACCCTCACATCTTTTTGCCATTCCAGGGGAAAGGCGGGCTCATTATTTTCGTCCTCAGAAAAAGGGCCAGTTCCTTTACAGCATCGGACGCTTGAAAAGTCATGGGTTGATTTAAAATCACGGGATGACTCGTCAAACATGGAAAAAAACCTTCTTCCCTTGCGGATGACGAAGAGAGCCAAGCTGCTTTCTATTTCACCACTCCAGGCTTAGTCAAGACAGCAAACAAGTAGACGAAGAGAGATTGCGGAAGCAGGAATACCAAAGCCATTACACAATAATTGGAAAAATTTTTTAAAACCGCCAGGGAGTTGGGGTGAAGTCTCGTGTGATAAGGGGCAACATTAAAGGACCATAACAGATCGATTTCAAATTGAGTAAAAGGAAAGGGGTGGGTACCCAGCCTGACCGAAGAAAAAGGTCGTAGGCATAAAAGAAAAGGCGACCATCAACAACCTGAGTTGAAAAACAGACTCTCTCATCAGAAGAGGGAGCGACAAGTTCATAGTTCTTCTCCATCACCAGAATTGCTATAGACACTATGAAACTGCCTAAGCTGAGCAAAAAACTCAGAATCAGCCAGCGAGACACACAGGAGAACCATGGAGTCCACCCAATCGTCCATACCCGCAGGAACCTAGGAAGGCATCTCTACAACGTTATTCGGGAAGACATGGAGGCCAACTAATCCTAACAAAATGAAAGAAGAATGAATTACTTGAAAAACATCATTCGGACATGGGTCAAAAACATCTCGACGGAAGGATATACCAAAGGGAAAAAAAACCCAAGATCTTCGAGAGAAGGAAGTCCTGGAGCATCCCTTGGAGGCAATAAAAAGGCAAAGGTTTTTAAAGTTACCTCTACAACCTACATCCCGGCACTCATTCAAATAAAATCCAGAAGGGAAGCAAGGCAAAGCAAGAACGCAAAAGGTCCACCCTTCTACAGTTTTATCAGGAAAACCAGTTGTGCCCTACAGGCTTTACCAACACTTACTGCCTCCTACAGTTTATCAGGACACTAAAAAGACCAAACGGAAAACAGCAAAGGCACAAAAATTTTCAAAATAAAAAAAAAAAAAAAAAAAAAAAAAAAAAAAAAAAAAAAAAAAAAAAAAAAAAAAAAAAAGAAAAAAGATTCAAGCAACAAGAAAAAGGTTCACACCAAAAAACGAAGAAAAATAAAAAAAAAAAAAAAAAAAAAAAAAAAAATAGAAAAATCCAAACTTTCTCCAAAAAGAAGATCAAAGGGAAAACTTCATCCCAAAAGCTTAAAAAACAAAAATCACGAGAATGGACTAACCTGGAGACAGAAGAAGCTTCGAGGAAGAGTGGAAGCGTAGAGATAAAGGCTGCCCAGAAGAACTCCAAGCGACGCCACAAACAACAAAGAAAGAAAAAAAAAAAAAAAAAAAAAAAAAAAAAAAAAAAATGAGAGAAACAGAAAAACGAGAAGTAAAGGGAGGAGTTACAGTAGAAGAATGAAGAAGAGAAACCGTTTTTTTTTTTTTTATTGAGGGATTCAAAATAAAAGCAAGAGAGAATGGGGCAATTAAATGCCAAATTAAATGCGGATATTAAAAACCGCTTGCGTTTGCCCAAAAAGCGCTATACAAAAGCGCGCGCTTATAGAAAAACGTTCTACATTCAAAAAAGACTATACAAAGAAAAGGAACGACAAAATGCTTGAGTTCGACTTCACTAAAGAAGGACCGAAGTCAAAGACTCGACCCCAAAAAAGAACGAGCTTCAAGCAGGCACTGTTCATACCCTGGCGTCGAGCTGAGCCGACCCGGGTTGTTTAGCGACAAGTCGACCGAGCTCTTCAGGTCAGACTATCCGACCTCTCTTCAAAAAGAGCTCGGCCAAATCGACAGGAACGCCCAAAGAAGGGCCCAAAATAGAACACGGACCAATCTAGAGGAAGTCCAGGCCTACAGAGATAAAGCGCGGTTTGCGTGAAGATAAGCTGACCTCCACCAAAAAAGATGAAAGAAGAAAGATAAACTAATTATCTTATCTAGAAAGGTCACTTGTTCCCATTATAAATACACTGGAGCACCCAGGTTAACTCAACTCTGATTCTACAAAAAAAAAAACCTGCTTAATACCCTTTGCTAACTTAAGCATCGGAGTGCCCTTGCAGGTACCCCCACCCTCCGGGGACCAAAGGAAATCAGCAGCACCACCAAGTCCAACATGTCAGACACAACAGCTCGGCCGTTCCCCACCAGCGGACAGCGTTACACGACCAGCCCAGAAGCTTCTCATCCGAGATCGACCAACAGTTTCAGGTAACCCTCGGAATAGGCTATATCTCTGGCGTAGCGAGCTCCTTGTTGAGCGATGAGTGTGCACAGCTATATGTCTGGGCGTGTGGAGGCTACTTCCAGAAGGAACTTGTGTCCAGGGTTTGCAATTATAGACCACAAATGAATATCACGGAGCATTAGGCATTGCATTCATTACAAGCAACTTCTACTTGTTTGTTTGCTTTGCTTACTTTCAATTATGCCTAATGAAACATCTATTTACTTGCTAACTACTCTAATTGCTATATATGTACTTTACTTATGCTTTACATGTCTGCATTACTTGTGTTTTCTCTGGGATTGAGCAGGTTCGGCAGGCGGTGGCGATGGGATCGCTCAGGGTAGGTTGGTGAAGGATGTAGGGTTACATTGGTGATAGTTAACTATTTTTAGGGAATCCATTAAGTTTAGATAACCCTATTTCTTGTTGGATGGTTTAAGTTATTTATCTTTGCTAGCTTGGATATCAATCAGGTGAAGTTCCAGGATTGCTTTTGGTGTCCCGGGGTCTTACATCTGTATTTATTGGGCACTGTTACATACTGAGAATCTCCGGTTCTCATACCAGATGTTGTTGTTATTTCGGTAATACAGCTCATAACCTATCTCAGTGAGTTGCAGGATAGTGACAGGGCGGTTTAGTATGTTAACCTTGTTGTATTCTATTTTATTTCTGAATATAGTTCACTCTCTTCCTTTGTATTGATTAACTTTGTTGCCTTTAGGCCTGTGTTTGAAACTGTTGAGGAGATAGGTTGTGTGCTGTTTTAAAACTTGGAAACTCAGTTATTCTCAGTTTGGACTAGCCGGCGCTTTAAACTCCACATGCGCTGTGATAGTCCCTTTTTATATCATATTAATATATATATATCTTGTTAATTTAAGTATCAAAATATCTAAAATAAACAACAAAAAAAAAAAAAATTTATAATATATATTATAATTATATTATATATATTATTATATATAATTATTAGTATATATATGATTACTTTGTTCTTCCGATGCCTATGCGTTTAGTTTCGTGTGTGAACGCTTCGCGTTTCGTAATTCTGCTTTATGCAATTAAGCTGTTTATTCCTTCATCGGGCTTCTAATATTACTATTTCTTTCTACTAATATATTATTATAAATCATTTATGGTTTAGAAACTGTCGTGACATTTTGTTATCCTTCGCTTTACGGCGTGAGATAAGGCTTAAGCTAACGGTGTGTTACAGCAATAATATTTTGTACCATTAACATTCAATTTTGTTAGGAACTAATGAATGGGATCAATGTATGAGGAGAAATTTGGGTAGTATTTTTGTGACATGTGCTTTGGAAAAAGCACTGAAACCTACTTGTGCTGAAATTGAAACGGTAAAAAATAAGATATTATATAAAAAGTGCATCATAGAAAAATAGGATTTTACGAAAAAGACAGATGAACGGTGATATTTTTTTATTATGTAGATGCGTTTTACAGCATAAAGCATTTGTTGGTTGGATTATTGTATTCAAAAGAGGAAATGAAGTATATAGAATTGCACATTACAGAGCTTCTTTCCAAGAAATCTGCCTAAACTACCAATAACGGAGACAATAATTGTTGTTCATTTTTGTAGTTTTAAAACTGTCCTTGCATATTAACGTACCTTTTTTTCCTAATTACTATCTAACGACTTGGGAGTTCTCATTTTCTTCTTAGTAGACTTCGATTGTTGTATGTAGGGGTGGAAACAGGTCAGGCCAGGCCAAGCCAGTCTTTACTCTTAACAGGCCAAGCCTGTAATAGAGTATATTGGCCTTAGCCTGGCCTATAGCCTGGTATAGACTTTTTATGAGTACTGAGCTTGGCTTGTTGTTAAATCTGGCCTGACTTGAAGTCTGTCATTTAGGCTTGTTTTTTTTAATATAATTAAATTTAAGACATAATTTAATTTTTTAAAATTATTAAAATATTTAATAATAATTTTTTTTTTTTTTTTTTTTTAATACAAAAATACACATATCATGAAGTCTTAAGAGACAAATGGCCTGAGGGATAATAGTATTCTATTATAAGATTAGAAGACCCAAAGTTCAAATCCCTGTCTAATAGCATTTTATAGTATAATAAACTATCTACTATTATTTACGCGCTCAGGCTAGTATCAACAGGCCCAATGGCTATTTGGCCGATTTTTTATCAGGTCAGGCTAGGCCAGACCAAACACAGGCCAGGCTGCAGCCCTGGCAAGCTGCTTGGCCTATTTCCACCCCTACTGTTGTATGCATGATTGATACTTCTACTTGATGAATATTCTAGAAAAATAGTTAAAGTGACAGTGCTGACATGGATAGAGAGACTTGACTTTAGAAGACAATTTAGTTAACATCTCCTCCGTTAGAATTGACAGTTTGATCTCAATAAAGTTTCGGAAGAAGATAATGAAACTTTAGCTGACCAACAAAGATAAGATGATGTACATGTTGCAAATAGAGGCTTCAATCTCGCAACAAAAAGCCATGGTTTGGAGATAAAATATCCCAAAATCTCTATCACGTGAAGCTAGTAGATTCTTGACAGAGAATTTTTGGCCAGGACAATACGATGTTGAAGAGAAATTTTTTTTTTTTTTTTTTTTTTTTTTTTTTTTTAATATGTTTTATTTAATGGTTTGTTGTAAGTATCATACATATTTGTCTACTCTATAAATTTCTTGATTTAGGTTCAATAAGGCATAACTTCGAAGAAGCCTAAACTTTTCATTTACTTACTGCGATTGAAAATTATTTCTCTATGTATAAATTCAGATGTTGACTTTTTTTCTTTTACAGTTATGCTTAAATGCAAACTTAAAGGATCTTATAGTATATACTGCGAAGAGTAATTCATCTTTAGTAAACTTGGCATTCACACTGACTAAAGCAAACTATATGCTTTTTAATTGCCACGTATGTAACTTATCTTTTGGAACTCTACTTAAATATCTTTAGTATACTACGTCTGAACATTTTAAATAAAATTAAAAAAAAAAATTATTTTCGAAAGAAAAAAGTAGCTGTGAACTTAAGTAGAGATTATACTAGGTTGGCTTTCTAAAATAGATAACATTTGTAATTGTTATTTAAACACATTTTGTGGCAATTGGAAAAAATTGCCGCATATAGGTAAACATGAATTTCCAGTCGCACAAATTGCGAAATATGCTATCTGTTGAGTTTGGAAAAGTTAAAACTTGGATTGAAGTGATGATCAAACATTATTGGACTATGATCAATTGTGTGTGTTGAAAGAAACGGAGTTTTTCCATGAATTCCGTGTTTAATAAAAAAATAATAATAAGTTTAAGTGTGCCCCAGATAGATTCAAAATTTAAAAGCTTGTTATTTAAAAAATTATAAATGTAAATATTTGATTTCAGTGTGAATTTTTCCGGAAGTTGAAAAATTTATCTTTTTGAGAAAGATTTTTTAAAAATGCTGTATAGCGCGTTAAGCTGGCAGTACTGGCTCTAGTCTTGAGGTACTCGCGTTATTTTGAAAGGATGAGATTTTTAAACAATTTCATTTATTGTTTTGAAGGATAAAAATAATTTAGAATTAAAACCGGCGCACTCAATCTTAAAGGTTTATTTGCCCAAAGTGGGCCAAAACGAACAAAAAACGCAGCGCAGTTAGACCGGTCCTAAGTTGGGGCTCAAGCCGATTGATGAACTCCAATTGACGAGCCGGTTTGCAAGCCATGCGAAGCTTTCTCGACGAGCTCTTCCTTTCTTATCTAATCAAATCTGGTAAGAACTTAAAAAAAAAAAAAGAAATCTCAAGTCTTAGTTTCCTAGTAGCGGGTAATTATTAGAAATTCTACCCAATCCTACTTTGGACAAGGTAAAGTTGCTACATTAAACCTCGTTGATGGTGTTGTATGTGTTAGTTTCTAGGTTTTGTTTTGGTATTATATGTGATGTTAGATTGATGTTTTGGTGTTTGTTGGTAGATTGGTTGAGGCTTTGGTCGAGCTTAGTGGCTTCGTTTTGAACTGTTTGGTGCATTTTGCGGTATCGGCCAAAGGTATGGTTTCTGTTCTTTATGTAAATGTAATGTTTCTGGAAAATTAGGCCAGTTGACCTTAAGATAGGATGAATGTTTGGGGTGTATTGTTTATTGCTTATGCTGATTTTGAGTTTGGGGATAAACTTGTATGATGTGATTTGATGATATTGGAGTTTGTGGTTATGAGGTAATATAATGAGTTTGAGATTGATTGTTGGGTATTAATGATTAACTGAAGGTTGATGATGAGTATGTGTGAATTTACTGTTGTTGATAGGTTTGTTATATTGGTTTGATTGAATTGTATGTAATTATTTGACGATGTTGATTAAGTGAAGGGTGAGCTTGAATTGTTGCATAAATGATGTGGAGATGTATTGATGAGTTGATGAATTTGTGAATATGTTGATTGAATCGTGATATTGAAATTGGTACAAGGTGGTTGAAGATTGAAATGAGATGGAAATGAGATTCTGATTTTAATATTGCAATTAGTATGATTGTGATTGATAAGTTGGAATATGGTATAGTTTGGGATTAGTAGAATATGTATTAAAAAAAAAAGTTGAGAATAATTGTAACGAGTTGGAAAAATTGCTGGATGTAATAGTGGAAAGGCAAAAAAGGGTGAGTTATGAGGGAAATTGGAAGTTTGGTATTGTTTGTGTGGATTGTGTTTGTGAAAGTGGTAAATTGAGATTTTATGGATGTTGTATAAAGTTGGTTTTTGGTGCACTTTGTCTGATCATAACTTATGCCTCAGTTTTCAAAATGGTATTGGAGATTTGTTAGAGTTAAAATTCGTTGAAAACTCTGTTAATTTCTTATAAGTGTAATTTATTTGTCTAATTTGATGATGAAAATTGATCATTTAGCATTGATTGTTCATTTACTTTATTCTTGCAATTGCAGAATTTTGTGATTTGTGGTATGCGCACGCCACAGCCTTTGTGCGCCACGCACAACACTGCGAACTTTTTTAAACTGTGGCTCTTGGCATGCAGAGCCTGTGTGACGCACACAGGGAAAGGCTTCCTGTTTACATCGCTAGCACAGCTTGTGCGTGCACATAACCAATGAGGATTAAACGCTATGCTACTGCCAGTAGCCTGTGCGCACGCACACGTTGCAGAAGGTCATCTTGAGTGGCGCTAGGACGGCTGTTGCTGTGAGCGCAAGTTAGAAAATTGTATAATTTTAACCTTGCGTACGCACACCCTATGCATAGATGCACACGTTATTGAAGCTTCTACTACGGCAGGCCGCGCTGCGGCGCACACCCTATGTGGCGTACGCACACGCCCTGTGTTTCTCAAATTACTAATTTTGTGTTTCAACATTTCACCTTCCCACAGCATGTAAGCCGTCATGCTGTGCACTATTTTAAGACTCTTGGCTTAATTTTGAGTATGAGAACATGGGAAGAACTCTGAGTGAGGAATTTATTTTGGATTTTCTTGGAAGTTAGAGACCGGGAGGTTTAGAGTTTGGTGTTCTAAGGAATGGGTTGGTAGATTGGGGAGAAAGAAGAAATGGTACTAGAATTGGGGAAATGATTATAATTGATGATGGCTGTGATGAGTCGAGCGGACTTGATTGCGGATAATTTATAGCTTTGCTGTTTAGGATTGTTTTTAGTAGGATTAGCTATTGAAAAAAAAAAAAATTAGATGTTTTTTAGTTTTTATGCAAAATTCACATTTATGGACCTTTACTATGAGTTTGTTGTGTTTTCTGTGATTTCAGGTTTTTCTGGTTAAAATTGAGGGACCTGAGCAAAAATCTGATTCAGGCTGACAAAAGGACTGCTGATGTTGTTGGATTCTGACATCCCTACACTCGAAATGGATTTTTTGAGCTACAAAATCCAAATGGTGCACTCGCAATGGCATTTGGAAATTAGACATCCAAGGCTTTCCATATATATAATAGTCCACACTTCATTTGAGTTTAGACGACGCAAACTGGCTCAACCGCCAGATCCATACTGCATTCTGGAGTAAAAACGTCAGAAACACGTCACAAACCAGAGGTAAAGCGCAAAACAGACGTTGCAACTTGGTCGTTTAACTCCAAAAGAAGCCTCTGCGCATGTAAAGCTCAATGCTCAGCCCAAGCACACACCAAAGTGGGCCCCGGAAGTGGATTTCTGCATTAGACTTATTTCTTGTAAAACCTTGTGGCTTTTAGTATAAATAGAACTTTTTACTATTGTACTAGTGTCAGTCTTTGACCACGTCTAGTCCTTCTCCCTATTTTCAAATTCATATCACATTTTTGGGAGCTGGCCATTGGCCATACCTGACCACCATCACTTATGTATTTCAACGGTGAGGGTTTCTACACACCATAGGTCAAGGGTGTGGAGCTCTGCTGTACCTCAAGTTTTACTCCAATTTACTATATTTTCTATTCAATTCGCTTTATTTCTTGTTCTAAGATATTCTTGCACTTTAACATGATGAATCTGATGATCCGTGACACTCATCATCATTCTCACCTATGAACGCGTGACTGACAACCACTTTCCTTCTACCTCAAGAACGAGGAGTATCTCTTGGATTCCTTAATCAGAATCTTCGTGGTATTAAGCTAGAACCCTTGGCGGCATTCTTGACAATCCGGAAAGTATAAACCTGTCTGTGGTATTCTGAGTAGGATTCAAGGATTGAATGACTTTGACGAGCTTCAAACTCAGCGATTTTGGGCGTAGTGACATACGCAAAAGAATCAATGCGATTCGATTCCGACATGATCGAGGAACCGACAGATGATTAGCCGTAGCCTGTGACAGAGCAATTTGGACCATTTTCACTGCGCAGGAAGGGATGTAGCCATTACAACGGTGATGCCCTACATACAGCTTTCCATGGAAAGGAGTAAGAAGGATTGAAGGAAGGCAGTAGGAGAGCAGAGATTCAACAGGGACAAAGCATCTCGATACACTTATCTGAACATCCACCAATGATTTACATAAGTAACCTCTTATCTTTATTATGCTTTATTTATTATTATTTTTGAAAAAAACTCATAACCATTTATATCCGCTTAACTGAGATTTACAAGATGACCATAGCTTGCTTTCAACCAACAATCTCCGTGGGATGACCCTTACTCACGTAAGATTTTTTACTTGGACGACCCAGTGCACTGCCTGGTTTTAGTTGTGCGAAGTTGGAAGAATGTGAATGTGAACTGTTGCACCATAGTTTTTGGAGCATTACTAAGAATTGTTCGAGTTATAAAAAGTGTAAATCACAAATTTTGCCTATCAGTTTTTGGCATAGTTGCCTGGGGATTGTTCCGATATTGGACAATGACGGTTCATTGTTGTTGCTCAGATTAGGAATAAATCTTTCAAAAAAAGTTTTTTCAAAATTATTTTGTTTAAACTATTTTAGTTTTTGTTAAAATCATTTTTCCAAAAAAAAATTGGATTTTTAAAAAAAAAAGCAAAAGACCAAAGAAAAAATTTAAGTAAAAATCATAAAAATCCAAAAAATTATTTTGTGTTTCTTGGTTAATTTCGATTGTCTTTAGGTATATTTTTAATTTGTGGTCAATTGCATGTTTAAAAATCTTTGCATTTTTTGAAATTTCATGCATGTGTTCTTCCTGATCTTCAAGTTGTCTTGGTAAGTCTTCTGTTTGATCTTCAATATTTTTCTTGTTTTTGTGTCTTTTGTTGTTTTGCATATGCATTTTGCAGTTCGATAAGCATTAAAGATTTCTAGTTTGGTCGTCTGATGCTTTTCATTTCTTGAAAAATGTTTCAAAAATAAGTCTTTGATGTTCATCTTGATATTCAAGGTGTTCTTGGTGTTTCATCTTGACATTCATAGTGTTCTGCATGCATCATGTGTTTTGATTCATAATTTTCATTGTTATGAGTCATTTTTGTGTTTTTCTCTGCTCATCATTTAAAATTCAAAAATAAAAAAATATCTTTTCCTTATTTCTTCATAAATTCAAAATTTTATTTGATTTTTCAAAAAGATTTTTTAAAACTTGCTATTTTTTATAAGTCAAGTTTCAAATTTACAATTTATAAAAATTCATAGCTTCTTCAAAATCTTTTTCAAAAATAAAATCTTTTTCATTTTTTTATTATTTCAAAAATTTTTAAAAATTATTTTCCAAATCTGGTTTCTTATTTTATTCAAACTTTCGAAAACTTACTAAAACAATTAATGTGATGATCAAAAAATTTGAAGTTTGTTACTTCTTGTTAGAAAGTTCAATCTTTAATTCTAGAATCATTCTTTTAGTTTCTTGTTAGTCAAGTACTCAATTTAATTTTAAAAATCAAATTCTTTTTAATTTCTTCTCATATTTTTCAAATATCTTTTCAAAAATTTTAGAATAATCTTTGTAATCATATTCTTTTTTAAATTATATCTTTTCAAAATTAATTTCCAAAATTTTTTTCTAAACTTCTTACTTTTCAAAATAGATTTTCAAAGATTTTTTAACTAACTAATTGAACTTTTATTTGTTCTATCTTTTTCAAAACACCTTTTTTTATACTTTCTTCTTTCATTTCAAAAAATTTCTTTTCCCTCTTTTCAAAATTTTTTAATTAACTTAAAAAAAAAACTTTTCAAATTTTAATTTTAATTTTAATTATTCTCTTAATTTTCGAAAATCACTAATTTTTCAAATATAATTTTCGAATTCTCTCTCTCATCTTCTTCTATCAATTTATTCATCTACTAACACCTCTCTTCTACTCAAGAATTCGAACTCACTCTTCCCCCTTGTGTTTGGATTCTCACCTTTTTCTTCTTTTATTCTTTTCTTCTTCTACTAACATAAAGGAATCTCTATACTATGACATGGAGGATTCCTCTTCTTTTTCTATCCTCTTCTTTTTCATATGAGCAGGAGCAGGGACAAGAACATTATTGTTTAAGCAGATCCAGAACCTGAAAGGACTCTGAAGAAGAAGCTAAGAGAAGCTAAAGCACAACAATTTAGAGAGAATCTTACAGAGAATCTCGAAAAATAGAGAGACATGGCCGAACCCAATAAAAATATTGGAGGCGCAAGGAGGATGCTAGGTGATTATACTACACCTACTTCCAAGTTTAATGGAAGAAGCATCTCAATCCCTGCCATTGGAGCAAACAATTTTGAGATGAAACCTCAACTAGTTGCTCTAATGCAACAGAACTGCAAGTTTCATGGACTTCCATAAGAAGATCCCTATCAGTTTTTAACTGAATTCTTGCAGATCTGTGAGGCTGTTAAGACTAATGGAGTAGATCCTGAAGTCTACAGGCTCATGCTTTTCTCTTTTGCTGTAAGAGACAGAGCTAGAACATGGTTGGACTCACAACCTAAAGATAGCCTGGACTCTTGGGATAAGCTGGTCACGGCCTTCTTGGCTAAGTTCTTTCCTCCTCAAAAGCTGAGCAAGCTTAGAATGGATGGTCAGACCTTCAAACAAAAAGATGGTAAATCCCTTTATGAAGCTTGGGAAAGATACAAGCAGATGACCAAAAGGTGTCCTTCTGACATGATTTCAGAGTGGACCATTTTGGATATATTCTATTATGGTCTATCTGAGTTCTCTAAGATGTCACTGGACCATTCTGCAGGTGGATCCATTCACCTAAAGAAAACGCCTGCAGAAGCTCAAGAACTCATTGACATGGTTGCAAATAACCAATTCATGTACACTTCTGAGAGGAATTCTGTGAGTAATGGGACGTCTCAAAGGAAAGGAGTTCTTGAAATTGATGCTCTGAATGCCATATTGGCTCAGAACAAAATATTAACTCAGCAAGTCAACATGATTTCTCAGAGTCTGAATGGATGGCAAAATGCATCCAACAGTACTAAAGAGACATCTTCTGAAGAAGAAGCTTATGATCCTGAGAACCCTGCAATGGCAGAGGTAAATTACATAGGTGAACCCTATGGGAACACCTATAATTCCTCATGGAGAAATCATCTGAATTTCTTATGGAAGGATCAACGAAAGCATCAACAAGGCTTTAATAGTGGTGGAAGAAACAGGCTCAGCAGTAGCAAGCCTTTTCCATCATCTTCTTAGCAACAGACAGAGAATTCTGAGCAGAACTCCTCTAGCTTAGCAAATATAGTCTCTGATCTGTCTAAGGCCACTTTAAGTTTCATGAGTGAAACAAGGTCCTCCATTAGAAATTTGGAGGCACAAGTGGGCCAGCTGAGTAAGAAAATCATTGAAACTCCTCCTAGTACTCTCCCAAATAATACTGAAGAGAATCCAAAAAGAGAGTGCAAGGCCATTGACATAGTTAAAATGGCCGAACCTAGAGAGGAAGGGGAGGACATGAATTCCAATGAGGAAGACCTCATGGGACGTCTCCCAGACAAGAAGGAGTTCCCTACTGAGGACCTAAAGCAATCTGAGGCTCATATAGAGACCATAGAGATTCCATTAAACCTCCTTCTGCCATTCATGAGCTCTAAAAACTATTCTTCCTCTGAAGAGGATGAAGATGTAACTGGAGAGCAAGTTGCTCAATATCTAGGAGCTATCATGAAGCTGAATGCCAAGTTGTTTGGTAATGAGACTTGGGAAGATGCCCCATTGCTCATTAGTGAACTAGATACATGGGTTCAGCAAACTTTACCTCAAAAGAAACAAGATCCTGGTAAATTCTTAATACCCTGTACCACGGGCACCATGACCTTTGAGAAGGCTCTGTGTGACCTGGGGTCAGGTATAAATCTTATGCCACTCTCTGTAATGGAGAAGCTGGGAATCTTTGAGGTACGAGATGCCACTTTCTCATTATAGATGGCAGACAAGTCTGTAAGAGAAGCTTATGGATTGGTAGAGGATGTGTTAGTGAAGGTTAAAGGCCTTTACATCCCTGCTGATTACATAATCTTAGACACTAGAAAGGAGGAGGATGAATGCATCATTCTTGGAAGACCCTTCCTAGCCACAGTAGGAGCTGTGATTGATGTTGACAGAGGAAAGCTAATCCTTCAATTGAATGGGGACTACCTGGTGTTTAAAGCTCAAGGATCTTTCTCTACAACCATGGAGAGGAAGCATGAAAGCTTCTCTCAATACAGAGTCAAACAAAGCCCCCACAATCAAACTCTAAGTTTGATGTTGGGAGGCCACACCCAAACTCTAAGTTTGGTGT
>QBTX01002057.1:0-16194 GCA_003063285.2 Arachis monticola
TTCACATGCTTTCAGAATGGACCATCCTGGATATAATTTATGATGGTCTGTCTGAGTTATCATAGATGTCATTGGATACTTCTGCAGGTGGATCCATTCACCTAAAGAAAACGCCTGCAGAAACTCAAGGAAGCTCATTGACATGGTTGCTAGATAAACCAGTTCATGTACACTTCTGAGAGGAATCCTGTGAGTAATGGACGCCTATAAAAAAAAAAAAAAAAAAAAAAAAAAAAAAAAAAAAAAAAAAAAAAAAAAAAAAAAAAAAAAAATGAAGGGAGTCTTGAAGTTGATTACTCTGAATTGCCATTATTTTGGCTCAGAATAAATATTGACTCAGCAAGTTCATATGATCTCTCAGAGTCTGCATGGAATGAAGCTAACATCCAACAAGTACTCCAAGAGGCTTCTTATGCCAGAAAGAACTTATGATCCTTGAGAACCTTGCCCAATAGCAGAGGTGAAATATACTTAGGGAACCTTATGGAAACACCTATAAACTCATCATGGGAGAAATCATGCCAAAATTTCTTATATGGAAGGATCAAAAAGCCTCAACAAGGCTTTAATAATGGTGGAAGAAAACAGGTTTAGCAACATCAAGCCTTTTCCATTCATCCACTCAGCAAAAGACAGAGAACTCTGAAAAAATGCGGTTCTTAATTTAGCAAATTTTGTCTCTGATCTATCTAAGCCACTGTGAGTTTCATGAATGAAACTAGAGTTTCCATTAGAAATTTGGAAAGCACAAGTGGGCCAGCTGAGTAAAAAGGATCACTGAAATCCCTCCAAGTACTCTCCCAAGCAATACAGAAGAGAATCCAAAAGGAGAGTGCAAGGCCATTGACATTACCACCATGGCCGAACCCAAAGAGGAGAGGGAAGACGCCAAATCCCAAGGAGGGAGACCTGCCTTTGGGACGGGTCTCCAGGTCGAGTGATCAATAAGGAGCTTCCCTTTAAGGAAACAAAGGAATCTGAGACT
This sequence comes from Arachis monticola, assembly GCA_003063285.2. NCBI lineage: Eukaryota > Viridiplantae > Streptophyta > Magnoliopsida > Fabales > Fabaceae > Arachis > Arachis monticola. Next base: position 986 of record QBTX01002057.1, read on the forward strand.
CATCTAGAGACCATATAGATTCATTGAACTCCTTAGGCCCTTCATGAGCTCTGATGAGTTTTCCTCTTCTGAAGAGAAAGAGGATGTTACTGAAGAGTAAACTGCCAAGTTCCTTGGTGCAATCATGAAGTTAAATGCCAATTTTTTGGCATTGATACTGGGAAGTTGAAGCCTCCCTTTGTTCATCAATGAACTAAGTGATCTGATCAACTGACATTGCCTCAGAAAAGACAGGATCCTGGAAATTGCATAATACCTTTGATACACCATGATCTTTTAAGGCCCTGTGCTGACTTGGTTCAGGATAAGGATAAACCTTCATGCCCCTCTCTGTAAAAGAGAAACTGGGAATCTATGGGGTGCAAGCTGCCTAAATCTTCATTAGAGATGGCAGAAAATTCAAGAAAACAAGCATATGGACAAGTAAAGGACGTGTTGTAAACGTTGAAGACCTTTACATCCCTGCTGATATCATAGTCCTGGATACTGGAGAGAAAGAAGGCGATGAATCCATTCATCCTTTAGGAAGACCTTTCCTAGCCACAGGCAAGAGCTGTGTTTGATGTGGACAGAGGAGAAATGATCCTTCAATTGAATGAGGACAACCTTGTGTTTACAACTCATGGATCTCTCTCTGCATCCATGGGGAGGAAGCAGAAAAAGTTTCTCTCAAAGCAGAGTCAAACAAAGCCCCCACAGTCAAACTCTAAGTTGGTGTTGGGAGGCCACAACCAAACTCCCTAAGTTTTGTGTTGAACACTCCCATTATCCAAACTCTAAGTTTGTGTTGGAGAGTCTCAACAATGCTCTGAACATCCGTGAGGCTCCATGAGAGCCCACATGTCAAAGCTATTGACATTAAAAGAAGCGCTTGTTGGAGGCAACCCAATGTTTATTTATCTAATTTTTGCTTTTGATTTCATGTTTTATTAGGTTCGTGATCCTCTTGTGGAGTCACAAAAGCAAACATAAAAAAAATCAAAACACAGACGAATCAAAAACAGTAGCACGACAAAAAATGAAACATGCAGGAAACAGCAATACTGGATGGCTGATTGTACTGCGTAATCAAACGCCAGTTTGAACAGAGCATGTTCTGGTCGTTCTACGCCCAGATGGCAGATCTTGCGCTGAACCGCCCAAGAACAAGCATGTTCTTGGCGTTTCAACGCCCAGAAATGGCAGCTAATGGGCGTTGAACAACGCCAAAATGGGCACCAAGCACTTGGACCTGGCTTCGATACGCCCAGAGTTTGCTGAAATTCGAAATGGTCCATTTATGAACAATGAACTAATGAACATAATGGGCCAGCACGGTCTGTAATATGCTCTTGAACATAAATCACTCGAGGATCTATGGACCCCACTAGAGATTCACCTAGTCAACAGTACGCTCATCATCATACTAACTATTCCATTCATGCTCATCCCTTCTGTTTTCCATCATACCACTCTTCCCCTTAAACCTACCTCATAGACTTACCTCCTTCAAAATCAAATCTCTCTCCCACCGCAATCCCACCCATATTGGCCCGGGTAATACACACTCCCACTCATCTCCTCCCATATCTTCTTCATTCTTTCTTTCTTTGCTTCACCCGAGGGGCGAAGACAAACGATTCCTATAGTTTGGTGTAGTATAAAGCCATTAGGCTTTTTTGTTTTTATTCCATTTGTTTTCCCTAAGCCAGAAAATGTAATGACGATAGAACAAATAATGAAAAAAGATCAGGGTCCAAAAGGCAACTGAAAAAGTTTAACCAAAGAGGATTCTAAACGCCTAGAATATTGACTGCCAAATCAAGAGATCCCTGAGATACCTCAGGGGATACATTTTCTTCCACACATATTGGAAGCAAAAACTAAAGGGGATGACATCAAGAAGCACTCCATCTATGCTTCATGAAATAAGAGAAGATCAAAAGGCAATGAGGGAGGGCAACAAAGACAAGGAAGAGACAAGAAAGCTCAAGGACATTCATTGTTCCTCAAGAAGAAACGCCACCATCACTAAGGTGGATTCATCCTTGTTCTTATTCTTCTGTTTTTCGTTTTCTATGCTATGTGCTTAATCCTATGTTTGTGTCGTTCATTCATGATGCATTATGTAGTAGTAACTTTTTCTTAAAGTTATGAATGTCCTATAATCCATCACCTCTTTCTTAAATGAAAAAGTTTTTTTTAATTAAAAGAACAAGAAAGTACATGAGTTTCGAATTTATCCTTGAACTTAGCTTAATTATATTGATGTGGTGACAATGCTTCATTCGTTTCTGAATGTATGCTTGAACAGTGGCCATATGTCTTTGATAGTTGATCCAATGTATGATAAGAATGCTAAATTGTTGGCTCTTTGAAAGAATGATGACTAGGCAGCATGTATTTGATAAATCTAAAAAAAAATCATAAAAATGATTCTTGAAAGCAAGAAAAAGCAGCAAAGAAAAAAGCTTGCAGAAAAAAAAAATATAGGCAAAAAAAATAGAAAAAAAAGAAAAAGCAAGCAGAAAAAAAGCCAAAGCTTTTAAAACCAAGAGGCAAGAGCAAAAAGCCAATAACCCTTAAAACCAAAAGGCAAGGGCAAATAAAAGATCCCAAGGCTTTGAGCATCAGTGGATTAGGAGGGGCCTAAAGTAAAAATCTGGTCTAAGCGGCTTAAACAAGCTTGTCCCTAACCATGTGCTTGTGGCGTGAAGTGTCAAGTAAAAACTTGAGGATGAGCAGTTAAAGTCAGGTCCAAAGCAAAAAAAAAAGAGTGTGCTTAAGAACCCTGGACACCTCTAATTGGGGACTTTACCAAACTGATCACAAATCTGAAAAGGTTCACCCAGTATGAGTGTCTGTGGCATTTATGTATCCGGTTAATACTTGGAAAACAAAGTGCTTAGGGCTACGACCAAGACTCATAAGAAGCTGTGTTCAAGAATCATCATCTGAACTAGGAGAGTCAATAACACTCATCTGAATCTGAATTTCCATAAGATGCCAATCATTCTGAACTTCAATGGATTAATGAGATGCCAAAACTATTCAAGAGGCAAAAAGCTATAAGTCCCGCTCATATTGATGCAGCTATGTTTCATTGATAGTTTGGAATTTATAGTATATTCTCTTCTTTTATCCTATTTGATTTTCAGTTGCTTGGGGACAGCAATAATTTAGTTTGGTGTTGTGATGAGCGGATAATTTATACGCTTTTTGACATTGTTTTTAGTAGGATTAACTTTAGGATTTTCATAGTTTTTATGTTTAAATTCACATTTCTTGGACTTTACTATGAGTTGTGTGTTTTTCTGTGATTTCAGATATTTTTCTGGCTGAAATTAGGAGGGACTTGAGCAGAAATCAGATTCAGAGGTTGAAGAAGGACTGCTGATGCTGTGGATTCTGACCTCCTGCACTCAAAGTGGATTTCTGGAGCTACAAACTAAATGCGCGCTTCCAATTTCGTTGGAAAGTAGACATCCAGGACTTTCTAGCAAATATAATAGTTTATACTTTGGCAAGAATAGTGACGTAAACAGGCGTTCAACGCCAGCTTTCGCCCAAATCTGGCGTCCAGCGCCAGAAAAGGAGCCAAAACCAGAGTTGAACGCGCAAACTGGCAGAAAAATTGGCGTTCAACTTCCAAGAAGGACCTCTACACGTGCAGCACTCAAGCTCAGCCCAAACACACACCAAGTGGGCCCCAAAGTGGATTTATGCATCAATACTTATTTCTGTAACCCTAGTGACTAGTTTATTATAAATAGGACCTTTTACTATTGTATTAGACATCTTTGATCAGTTGTATGCTATCTTGAGATCACGTTTTGGGGGCTGCCATTCGCCATGCCTGGACCTTTCCTTATTATTGTCAACGGTAAGTTTCTACACTCCATAGATTAAGGTGTGGAGCTCTGCTGTTCCTCAAAGATTAATGCAAAGTACTACTGTTTTCTATCAATTCTTCTTATTTTGCTCTAAGAAATTCATTCGTACTTCAATCTGAATGTGATGAACGTGACAATCATCATCATTCCTATGAACGCGTGCCTGACAACCACTTCCTTCTACCTTCGACTGAATGATAGTATCTCTTAGATCTCTTAATCAGAATCTTCGTGGCGTAAGCTAGAATGATGGAGGCATTCAAGAGATCCGGAAAGTCTAAACCTTGTCTGTGGTATTCGAGTAGGATTCAGATGATTTGAATGACTGTGATGAGCTTCAACTCGAGGCTGGGCGTTTATGACACGCAAAAAAGGAGGTAATCCATATTCCAGCATGACGAGAACCGACAGATGTTAGCCAGCTCGTGTGACAGAGCATGTGAGCATATTTTCACGAGAGGAGGGATGTAAGCCACTGACAACGGTGATGCCCTTGCATAAAGCCAGCCATGGAAAAGGGGTAAGACTTGACTGGATGAAGATAGCAGAGAAAGCCCAGAGGTCAGAAGAACGAAAGCATCTCCATTCGCTTATCTGAATTTCCTACCAATGATTTACATAAGTACTTTATCCCTATTCATATTTATTATTCGAAAACACATTATCAATTATATCTGCCTAAATGAGATTTGCAAGGTGACCATAGCTTGCTTCATACCAACAATCTCCGTGGGATTCGACCTTACTCACGTAAGGTATTAATTTGGACGACCCAGTGGCCACTTGCTGGTTAGTTAAAAACTAATGAAAACATCCCTAAAAGTAACTAGATCCTACTAAAAACATACTAAAAACAATGTCAAAAAGCGTATAAATTATCCGCTCATCATCATTCTTCAAGAGCAACAAGAGCTTTAAACCACACTCACCTCTACCCTCACCGGTTTCACCTCTACCCTCCAAGAGCTTATATCCCGTCTACCTCCACCTTCTATCAATAACCAAAGCACATTCCAATCTCCAAGCTTTAATGCATCTCCATTTCAACCACAAGATGAACTCTCCTATCCACCACAACCCTTGGTGCACGAATCCCCACGCTTCATACAACTAAACCAGCGAGTGCACTGGGTTGTTGAAGTAATACCTGAGCGAGTCAGGGTCGATCCCACGAGGATTGTGGTTTAAAGCAAGCTATGGTTATCTTGCAGATCTTAATCAGGCGGTTAGAAGAGTTATTGGTTTGAATTTGGTTAAAAGCATACAAGGAAACAAAGAAAAAGGTAATCAGAACTCAGAAGTCGTGTAAACTATGATAAGAAGGTGGTTAAGGCTTGGAGATGCTTTGTCCTTCTGGATTAACACTGGTATTACTGTCTTCTTCAATTGTGAATGATTTCTTCAATGGAAGGCTATATGTGATCAACGTCCTACGGCCGTGGTCATTAATCTCCTCTACTTCAGATCAAATACCAGTTTAGCGGTCATCCAATCTGAAACGGGGTGAAGCTCCTGCAGTCCATTCTCCTTAATGATCCTACTCAAAATGCCACAGACAAGGTCGAATCTTCCGGATCAGAGAATGTTGTGCCTTTGGGTTCTAACCTCTACCACAGAGACCCTAATCTCCCCATACCTCGGTCAAACTGGTGTCTCGAGAAGTCCCCAACGAAGTCGTGGATTAGCCGTCTAAGAGATGTATAATCAAGCTGGCGGTTCGATACTTTCCAGTCACGTATTCACACGAACCCAAGAAGACATGGGTGGTTGTCAGGCACGCGATCTTAGTATGAAGAACGGAGATGATTGTCACGGATCGTCCCATTCATCAAGTTGAAGAACAAATATATATCTTAGAATTGAATCAAACACAGATTGAAGAGAAATAGTAGTACTTTTATTAATTCATAGAACTAAGCAGGGCTCCTCCCCTCAACCTAGGAGGTTTAGAAACTCATACTGATAGAAAACACAATGATAAATGAAATACGATGTGCGTCTGCATCCCCCTTAATGAGAGGTGTAAAAGTTCTTTAAATACTAAACTAATGACTAAGGATTATATAAGAAAGGGTAAAACAGTCTTTTAGTGCTAAAATCTACTTCTAGGGCCCACTTGGTGAGTGTTTGGGCTGAGTTTTGATGAGATCCACATGCTAGGGGGCCTCTAGGGGGTTGAACGCTGGCTAGGGGGTCCTCTTTGGGCATTTGGACACTAGTCTCTTCTTCTTGGGCGTTGGACGCTCGGAAGGGGGCAGGAGGCTAGCGTTGAACGCCAGTTTTGGGCCTTCTATTCTGAAGCAAAGTATGGACTATTATACATTGCTGGAATGCTCTGGAAGTCATCTTTCCATAGCCATTGAGAACGCTGCATTTGAACTTCTGTAGCTCTTCCGAGTGCAAGGAGGTCAGATCCGGACAGCATCTGCAGTGCTTTCTTTGTCTCTGAATCAGACTTTAGCTAACTTTTGCTCTAGCTCCTCAATTTCAGCCAGAAAATACCTGAAATTGGACAAAAATACAAAAACTCATAGTAGAATCCAAAAATGTAAATTTATCACTAAAACCTATGAAAACTTAATGAAAATTAAACAAAACATGCTAAAAACTATATGAAAATGATGCCAAAAAGCGTATAAAATATCCGCTCATCACAACACCAAACCTAAACTGTTTCTTGTCCCCAAGCAACTAAGTAGGATAAAAAGAAGAGTAAGATACAATAAATCTCAGAGTTTTCAATGAAGCTCAGTTTCAATTAGATGAGCGGGACTTAGTAGCTTTTTGCTTCCGAATAGTTTTGGCATCTCATTATCCATTGAAACTCAGAAATGTTAGTCTCTTTAGGAAATTTAGAATCTAGATGATGTTATTGACTCTCCTAATTCAGTTCTTTTTTATTCTTGAACACAGCTTTTAGAGTCTTGGTCGTGACCCTAAGCACTTTGTTTTCCAATATTACCATCGGATACATAAATGCCACAGACACTTTAACTGAGTGAACCCTTTCTGATTGTGATTCAGCTTTGCTAGAATTCCCAGATAGAGGTATCCAAAGTTCTTAAGCACACTCTTTTTGCTTTGGACCACAACTTTAACTGCTCATTCTCAAGCTTTTTACTTGACATCTTCACACTACAAGCACATGGTTAGGGACAGCTTGGTTGAGCCGCTTAGGCCAGGATTTTGTTTCCATTAAGCCCTCTTAACCATTGGTGCTCAAAGCCTTGGATCCTTTTACCCTTGCCTTTTGGTTTAAAGGGTTACTGGCTTTTTGCTCTTGCCTTTTAGTTTAAAGAGCTATTGGCATTTTCTGCTTTTTACTTTTTTTTCGCCATTTTTTTTGCATGCATATATATTTTTTTTCTTTTGCAACATGATTTTTCTTTTTCTTTTTGCTGCTTTTTCTTGCTTCAAGAATCAATTTTTGGATTTTTCATATTACCAATAATACCTTTCCTTTTTCATCATTCTTTCAAGAACCAACATTCTAAAATTTCAACTTCAAATATGCACTGTTCATTCATACATTCAGAAAATAAAAGCAATGCCACCACATCAAAATAATTGAACTATTCTTATTATAAACTTGAAATTCATGTATCTCAATTCTTTTCAAATAAAATTTTCTTTTAAGCAAGGTGAGAGATATATGAAACATTTTACAACTTTAAGACATAGATAGAAATGATCATACAATAAGAACAAGAGAACAGAGAATAAAACATAATAGAAAATAGAAAAATAACAAAAGAGAAGGAGATAAAAGAGAATGAATCCACCTTTAATGGTGGCGGCTAGTACTCCTCCTTGAGGATCCAATGTAGTGCTTGATCTCTTCAATGTCACTCCTTTGTCTTTGTTGTTCTTCCTTCATAGCCCTTTGATCTTCTCTAATTTCATTGAGGATGGTGGAATGTTGTTGATGCTCCATCCTTAATTGATTCATGTTAGAGCTTAATTCTCCCATGGAAGTATGCCATTGATCCCAATAGCTTTGAGGAGAAAAATACATCCCTTGAGGCATCTCAGGGATCTCATGCTGAGGCGGTTGCACAGGCTCTTGTGCATGCTCTCTAGTTTGCTCCATCCTCTTCTTAGTGATAGGCTTGTCCTCCTCAATGAAGATATCTCCCTCTATGACAATTCCAGCTGAATTGCATAGATGACAAATGAGGTGAGGAAATGCCAACCTTGCTTAGGTGGAAGACTTCTCAGCTATCTTGTACAGTTCTTGAGGAATCACCACATGTACTTCCACCTCACTCCCAATCATGATGCAATGGATCATGATGGCCCTTTCAGTAGTCACCTCTGACCGGTTGCTAGTGGGGATGATGGAACGTTGGATGAATTTCAACCATCCTCTAGCTATGGACTTGAGGTCAAGCCTTCTTAGTTGAATGGGCTTGTCATGGGAATCCCTTTTCCAATGTGCTCCTTCTGCACAGATATCTGAGAGCACTTGATCTAATCTCTGATCAAAGTTGACTCTCCTAGTGTAAGGATGTGGGTCTCCTTGCATCAGAGGCAAGTTGAATGCCAACCTCACACTTTCCGGGTTAAAATCTAAGACTCTCCCTCGGACCATAGTGCTCCAATTCTTTGGATTTGGGTTCACATTAGTGTCATAGTTTTTAATAACCCATGTATTAGCATAGTACTCTTGCACTATTAAGATCCCAACCTCTTGGATGGGATTGGTTAGGACTTCCCAACCTCTTTTCCGGATCTCTCTTCAGATTTTCGGATACTTATTCTTCTTGAGGCTGAAGGGGACCTCAGGGATCACCTTCTTCTCTGCTACTACTTCATAGAAGTGGTCTTGGTGGGCTTTGGTGATGAATCTCTCCATCTCCCAAGATTCAGAGGTGGCGGCTACTGCCTTTCCTTTCCTCTTTCTAGAGGATTCTCTAACCTTGGGTGCCATAAGTGGTAATGGAGAGAAAAAAGCAATATTTTTCCCACACCAAACTTAAAAGCTTTGCTCATCCTCGAGCAAAAATAAAGAAAAGAGAAGAATGGAGTAGAAGAAGAAGAAAGTAGAAGAAGATAGAGGGAGAGAGAGGGCTCGGCCGAATGGGGCTTTAGGGTGTATGAGAGGTGTGTGTATGAAGGGTTAGAATGAGGGGTATTTATAGGAGAGGGTAGGGTTGGGTTCGGCCATGGGTGGGTAATTGGGAGGAAAATTTGATTTTAAAGTGGGTGGGGGTTGGTGGGACTTATGATGGTTTTGGGGAAGTGATATGGATGTGATTGGGTTAGGATTTATAGGGAATAATGTATGGGGAAGTGTGAAAGAAAAAAGGAATAAGTGTGGTAGGTAAAGATACTGTGAAACCCAGTGGTCCTGAGAGGCTAGGAAATTTGGATTCCCTGCCCTCTGCACTGGCGCTGAACGCCTAGGGTCTGCTCCTTAGCTGGCATTCAACTCCAATAATACTCCATCTAGAGTGTTCTATTTTCACTGCTGAACAATTTTGTTTCTCTTCTGATTGCTACACATGATCATGAACCTAAAAAAACTTTAAAGAAAAATAAAATTAAGGTATTAAAAGAAATAGAAATAATTAATTAAGGTTGGGTTGCCTCCCAACAAGCACTTCTTTAACATCATTATCTTGACGGTTAGCTCCTTACAGAGGTGAGTATGGGGTCAGAATTTCGCCCCTTACAGTAAAATTTCTTCCTATCTTCTCATGAATGAGCTCTACATGCTCTAGAGATAGGATACGACTCATTATATATGGTATGACTGGTTTCTTGGTGAAGACAACTCTCATGCCAGGTGAGAGGCCTTCAGTTGGGACTTTCTTGTCCCTCTAGCCTTTAGGTACTTTCTTCTGAGTACCTTTGTTTTCAGTGCTTGTTAATGGCTGCCCAACACCAAATTTAGAATTGAAGTCTGGGGGTTTAGTACAACTTTGCACTGAAAGAGATGGTTGGAATACTAAGTGTTGCACAGTTATCTCAGAGGGTGAGTTGGGGTGAGGCATCTTAAACAAGATGTAGTCCTCTCCAAGTTCGAAAACTATTTTTTCCTTTGCCACATTAATCATGGAATTTGCAGTAGCTAGGTAAGGTCTTCCAAGGATGACAGATTCATCCTCATCTTTCCCAGTATCCAAGACTATGAAGTTTGCAGGGATGTAGTGGTCTTCAACCTTCAAGACATCCTTGATAAACCTCGATTTTAGGATTTATCATGTATAGAATTTAAGGGTTTTATCAATGATCTTCCATACTTATTCATATAAAATTGCATGATTTTGTGTTCCTTTCCCCATTTTGCCTCATAGATGAAAATATTCTTCTTTTGCATCAAAATTGATATATTGTAAACCCCCTCTATTACCATTCGATGCCTTGATCTATTTTTTAAGTGGTTTCAGAAGTTACAGGGCAAAAATGGCTAAGAGGAATGAATGAATCATGCATGAATGGAAGGAGCATGGAATAAATTAAAGATTTGAAGTTTGGACATGCACGGGCACGCGCACCTTGCGCGTACGCGTGGATGCGTACACCCAGAGCCAGTGCAGTGGAGCCGAGCAAGGAGCCGGCGCGCTTATATGGCTGGGCCACAAGTCATTGGATGTGCGCGCGCACTATGCGCCTACGCGCGGATCGCAGAAGACCCCAGGTACGCGTACGCGTCGATGGATGCACGTGATTTTTTAAAGGAAAAACGTGACCAGCGATTTCAGGGGACCTTAGGCCTAGTTTTGGAGCAAACTTTTGGAGGGAAAAGCTTAAAAAGACCAAGGATTAGGAGTGTTAGTACAATTAGTCATAATTCTAGATATTTTAGGGAGTTAGTTACATTTTGTTTTTAGAGAGAGAAACTCCAACTTCTCTCTAGAATTTCACTTCCTCCATTGCAAGTTTCCTTTGATTTCTTGGTGAGATCRATTGCTAATTCACTTTTGTTRTYATACAAGTTGTAGATCCACTCTTCTCCTACTCTTAATTAATGTTCTTTTGATTCAATCTCTTAGATCTAGATTTATGACTTTGCTACCTTGAATTGTGATTAATGAATTGAGGAATTTCATTCATTTGCTTGATTATTTATGATTGTTTGGATTAGATAGCTTTAATTCAATTTTCTTCTCTTAATTACATCATGTCTTCTATGATTGCCTACCAATTATTTGTGATAATGACAACCCTAGCTATGGAGTAGATTTCTCTTACTTGGATTAGGGGTTGAGTTATTGGAGACACTTGAATAGTGGATATCAATTGTAGATTATGAATTGAGAATTGCTAATTGACTTGGAGTGCACTAAAGCTAGACTTCCCTAGGGTGAGACTAGGACATATGACTCAAGTTAGTTACTCTCACTTGACTTTCCTCCATTGTTAAGGGGGTTAACTAAGTGAAGCAACAATCAATTCTTATCATAATTGAAGGAAGCTATAATGATGGGACTTCCAATACTTACCCTTAGCAAAGGCCTTTATCTCAATTAATTGTTGTTTACTTTTATTAGCTTGAATTCTTGTACCAACTCTCAAAACCACAAAAGAATTCCTAATCAAAGATGTGCATTCTAAGGAAATTTCTAAGGAGAATGACCCGAGATCAACACTCTCGGTCATAGATTTTAGAATTGGTTGATGCGATATTTGCGTGTTGGTTAGACTATACTCACGATTGAATTCATTGTTAATTTCTAACTGGCATAAGAATATTTGGTTCATCAAAATAGCGCCGTTGCCGGGGATTTGCTTATGTGTGCCATTCTATTGGTTAGTGTGAATATGTTAATATGTGAATACTTGCATCTRTCTTTTAATTGATTGTTTGTTTGTTTGATTGTTAGTTAGGATTAGTCTTTGCTTAGATACCAATTGATGTCATGAGCTTCTTATCTCCTTCATTGTATGACGCGTTCACTACCAAATCCGAGCTTAGCACCATTTGATTCGGAAATTGAAAGAACTTTGCTTCATATTAGGCAAGCTCGGAGGTGGTTAGCCTTTGAGGAAGGTGAAAAGGTTCTTACAAATTTACCAACCATATCATCGTCATCCAACGAAGGCACTAATTACTCTTCCGTTAATACTACTAATAGTACTTCTTTTGATCTAGGTTTTGACAACATGGCCGCTCCAAGGAGAGTTATTCTCAAGGAAATGGGTGCACCGGATTTTGTTCTCCAACCCCTTCACGTGCTTCATCCAAACTTGAATGCAAACTTTGAACTCAAGACTGCTCTCATCAATCTTCTACCAAAGTTTCATGGACTTCCTGCACAAGATCCAATTAGACACCTCAAGAACTTTCATGGTGTGTGCTCAACTACTAGGCGGGAAGGATCTGATAAAGTGGCTATATGGTTATTTGCCTTCCCTTTCTCTCTTGAGGAAAGAGCCAAGGAGTGGTTTTATACCTTGCCTAGTGATGTTGTGTCCGATTGGGACTTGCTTGGAAGAGAATTCCTTGATAAATTCATGCCCGTAGAAATAACAGACAAGCTAAGGAAGGAGATCTCATGTATTGTACAAGGTCAGATGAAAACTTTATATGAGTATTGGGAGCGATTCCGCAAACTTCTTGACTCATGTCCCAACCACATGATTGACACTCAAGTATTGCTTAGCTATGTGTGCCAAGGCATGAGGGAGCAAGATAAGAATTTTTTGGATACTTCGAGCAATGGTTCTTTGTCAAAGTATAGGACGGCGGAGGAGGCATGGCAACTCATTACCGACTTGGCCGAGTCCACTCAACATGCTAGACGGAGAGTCAATCGCCCAAAGGTCGTGAATGAAGTTTCTTCTAGTGGTGAGACTGTTACCCTTACTAAGACCTTCTGTGAGATGACAAGCCTTCTAAAGTAACTCCAAGTGAATCAACAACAACCCCCATCCTAACAACACCCACCTTCTCCTCAAAACCAACAATTGGTCCCCCAAAAAGTGTGTAGCATTTACTCATGCTACTCCCACTACACGAATGAGTGTCCAAGTCTCCAAGAAGATAACACTCTAGCGGCTACCCACAACTTTTATGATCGCTCCTACTATGAACGTGCCAATCAAGGATACCATTCACAAGGGAGCAATTACAACCAAGGGTACCCCCAACAAGGAGGCAACTATAACCAAGGGAGCAACAACTCTAATTAAGGATGGAGGGATAACTCCAACTAAAGTTGGTGGGACAATTATCAACAAGGAGGAGGGGACAATGGAGGTAACCAAAGATGGAACAACAACACTCCACAAAATCGATACTCACAAAACCCTCCAAACCAACAACCAAACCAAGGAAGGAACTATCAAACCTAAATACCACTAGTGCACGAAATCACAATCACACTTTTACAATTTCGCACAACTAACCAGCAAGTGCACTCGGTCGTCCAAGTAATACCTTACGTGAGTAAGGGTCGATCCCACGAAGATTGTCGGCTTGAAGCAAGCGATGGTTATCTTGTAAATCTTAGTCAGGATAGCAACAATAATTATCAGTTTTAATTGGAATAAGTAAAAGAGCATGGATTAAATGATACTTGTTATGCAGTGATGGAGAACAGGTTGAGGTTTTGGAGATGCTTTGTCTTCTAAATTTCTGCTTTCCTACTTGTCTTCTTCTTCACGCACGTAGGTCTTCTTCCATGGCAAGCTGTATGTTGGTAGATCACCGTTGTCAATGGCTACCAGCCGTCCTCTCAGTGAAAAGGGTCCATGTACATGGCTAATCATCTGTCGGTTCTCACTAATGTTGGAATAGGATCCATTGATCCTTTTGCACACTGTCACTGTGCCCAACATTCAAGAGTTTGAAGCTCGTCGCAGTCATCCCTTCCCGGATCCTATTCGGAATACCATAGATAAGGTTTAGACTTTCCGGATCTCAGGAATGCTGCCAATTGATTCTAGCTTATACCACGAAGACTCTGATCTCACGGATTTGAATGCTATATTGTCAGGAGAAGTAGACAAACTCGTGAACCAGGTACCCAAGAGATATACATTCAATCTAAGGTAGAACAGAAGTGGTTGTCAGGCACGCGTTCATAGGTTGAGAATGGTGATGAGTGTCACGGATCATCACATTCATCATGTTGAAGTGCGAATGAATATCTTAGAATAGAAACAAGAGTGATTCTTGCTTTCCTGCTTCTACAATCAGTTTCTCTTTCCATGGCCGGCTTTATGTAAGGACATCACAGTTGTCATGGCTACTTGTTATCCTCTCTGGAAAATAGTCCAAATGCACTATCACTGCACGGCTAATCGTCTGAGGCATCACCTTGTCAATGGTGACCCGATCCTCTCAGTGAAAGCGAATCAATGCTCTGTCACACACAGCTATCATCTGCAGTTTCCACTATGTCTCTGGAATGGATCTACACTCCTTTTGACGTCTGTCATATGTGACCCAACATTCATGGAGTTGGAGCTCGTCGCAGTCTTCCTCCCGATCCTATATCGGACAATACCTCAGAAAGGTTTAGACTTTCCGACTTCTCATGAATGCCACCAACAATCTAGCTACACGAAGATTCGCCGACGCTGATTAAGAGAATTAAGAGATACTCATTTCAATCTAATGTAGGAACGGAAATGGTTGTTAGGCACGCGTTCGTCGGTGGATGTGATGAATTCTGTCACGTTCCATCCCAATTCAGGTTAGTGCGAGATGATATCTTTAGTAAGGTCGGAATAAGCTTGAACTTGATAGAAAAAACAGTAAGATACTTCTGCCGCGCGATTTAATGTTTGAGGAACAGTAGAGCTTCACACCCTTAATCTACGGAGTGCAGAAACTCCACCGATTACAAAATACCATAGAGGGGAAGAGTTCAGGTCATGTGCCGATGGCCCTCAGCCCCCGTGATCTTAAGAAACGAATGTATGACCCAGGATTCAATACTCCATAGTTAAACTCATTTATCATAACTAGTTCTAGCGGTTTACAGAAGGAGTCAATTGATGCATAATCCAACTATCCGGGGCCCACTATGTGTGTGCTTGGGCTGAGGCTGATCTTTACACGTAGTAAGGCATCAATTCTGAGAGTGAAACGCCACGTTTTGTAACGCTCTTTCTGGCGTTCCACTCTGGCTTGTGACGTGTGGCTGGCGTTTAACTCCAGACTGCAGCACGCGTAGAACTGGCGGTTCACGCTCCTTTTTTATGTCTGTCTAAAAACTCGGTCAAAGTAGGGAATTGTATTCAGCTGGAAAATCCACATGGTGAGTGCAGGAGAGGTCAGAATCCAAAGCATCAGTATCCCGCCCATTCTTCAACCTCTGAATCTGATTTTGCTTCAAGTCCCTCAATTTTACAGCCAAGAAAATAGCCTAAAAATCACAGAAG
>QBTX01002058.1:0-26125 GCA_003063285.2 Arachis monticola
ATAATTGAAATTATAATTTTGATAATTGAAAAAATAGAAGAATTATATAATTTAATTTAAATAAATTCTATTTTGAATGAATTATGTTATGTAATTTTTTTTATTTTATTAGAATGATTAGATTGATATTTATAAATACTTTAAGTTAAAGTCAATTAATATTTATGTACAATTTTATTATAATTAATTATTTTTTAAATTGAAATTAAAGTTTCAGAGATAGAAAAATAATAGAGATTTGTATGATTTAATCTAGGTAAATTGATATTATAAATAGAACAAAATATAATTAACTGTTCATTTTATAATGTAAATTAGAAATAATTGATTGAACATACATTGTTTATTTTCCTAAAAATTTTTAAGAGAAAGTATATTTGATTTTAAAAATTATCCTACCCTCAATTTTATCAAAATACCTATTCATATCTATCCATATTCTTTTATAAATCTATAATTTCTAACCCTAATTCCCAAATTGGATATCAGAAACCCTAATTCCCAAATTC
Organism: Arachis monticola; assembly: GCA_003063285.2. Classification (NCBI taxonomy): domain Eukaryota; kingdom Viridiplantae; phylum Streptophyta; class Magnoliopsida; order Fabales; family Fabaceae; genus Arachis; species Arachis monticola. The sequence goes on from QBTX01002058.1 coordinate 510, forward strand.
ACAAAAAACCCTAACCCTTAGCACCCTTCACCACAGCCGCACCCCACCCCCTTTCACCCCTTTCAGTGCAACTTCAAATTGGGAAATCAGAGAGGGAGAGTGAGGAAACGGAGAAGAGAATAGAGAAAGCAGCGGCTATTCGCCGTCAGTGCTGCCTCCCTGGAGCTCGCCGCCAAGCTGCTTCACGGCGTCGTCCCGTCCATGGATCCATAAGCTCGCGTCGCCGCCGATCCGTCCACAAGTTGTCATTGAGGGGAACAAAATTGCGAAGAGAGAGACACACAAACAAGAGAGGCCAACAACCAGCCTTGTCGCTGCCATCCTTGCGCCGCCACCGTCGCCCTCATCGCCGCTCCGTCGAGCCCGCTTCGTCACCGACGTCGAGGTCTTCATCGTCGCTGGTGTGGTCGGAGCCGCCGTTGCTGGAGAGAGAGCAAGCACGAATCTGTGGAGGGAGAAGAGAGAGATACGACGCAAAGAGGAGGAAGGAGAAGTCTTCTGTCATTGCAGCCACGTCTCTTCACCGCTGCTACCGTCGATGGAAGTCGTCGTCATCGCCAAGCCGTTGCATCGCCGGACATCATGCTGGAGGACCGAATGGAGAAGCTAGCCAGTTCAGCTTCTGCCTCTGGTTTTCTGGAATCTGAGAAGACGCAACCGCCGCTGTTGGAACTGTTATTATTGGCCTGGCCCTGTTCTGCCTTTACTCTGAATTGTTACTGCTGCTTGTTTTGCTGAGTTTGAAGCTTTCCCCCATCACTGGAGCTGCTCAAGAACCACCATGGTTGCTACCACAGGAAACAAAATAAATTCTGGAAATTGTTACTGAAGCTGCCAAGAACACTGTGTTTGTTGCCAAGGGGACAAAACGGATGTCAGAACCTGATAAAGTGCCGCCTGCCGTCGATCGGAGATGCTAAAATTGCCGCTGCTGCGGTGGTTTCGAAAATACTTGGTTGTGGCGTTTAGACTCTGCAATTTCGACTTTGAGGTAGGGGATTTAACGTTTTATTTAAAAATCCTATAAAGATTCATCAGTAGAGAATAAGTAATATGAGCTTAATAATGTTTAAATACATAAAAATTATTTGAAATTTGTTTGAGAATAGTTGGTTGGGGTGATTATTCTGATTTATTTTTTTTGTGTCTTTTTTTAATTGTAATTGAAATTAGATGTGGGTTGTGAATTGCATTTCAAATATTGATTTTTATGTCTTGTTTGGCTGATGATTCTGATCCTGAATTTGAATACTTTGAATTTTTGATATGAATAGAAATTGGAAATAATATATTGGAATGGCTGAAAATGGATTGTGACAGGTTGGAATTGGTTGAATGTTAGCTGCAATGTGATTCAGTTAATTTTACATTATTAATATCTTAAGTATGTGCTGAGCTGATTATTGAAAAGCTGGTGTAGGATAATTGATATTTGAGTTTAATTATGGATGTGATTGTGACCAGTTTTGTTGTTGTGAGTAGATTATAATGAGATTGATTTTGGGGATGGAGATTGTTGATTTTTATGTGTGTTCTCCAGATCTGTTTTGATAATTGTGAAATACCTGAAATTATTTGAGTATGCTAACTTGTTTGAGTTGTAGCTGTATTATGATTATTGAGAATAACTGTTAGTTGTATTGTAACATATAGATATTTGATGTATTGGGAGATGGCTATGAAACTGATTTGGGATTGGTTGAAAATGGTTTTGATGGTTGTTTTAATGTTAATTCAGGACTTAATTAGAATTAAGTTTGAGAACCATTAAAAAGATTGAAGTTTGTTTATTAAATTATTTTCTTGAAATCTGACTTTTATACTAAAATAGTAACGTTAATAATAAATAAAAACTTAAAAAACATGAAGCTTTTTTACTAGTTTATTGAGTTTAATTTTGAAAATAATCCTATGATAAGTGAAAGTTAGTTAAGAATTGATGAGGTGAAAGTTGAATTGATGGTTATGTGGGAATTGTGGGTTATGACCGAACTGTTGGCTATTGTGTAAATTGTGACTTGTGACTGGATTTGAGAACCTCTTATTTGGTAATTGTTGAGGAAAGGGGGAGATTTGTTGAGAAAGAGGAACCCGTAAGGGTGGCTAAGTTCGAGTTTTAGGAGGAGGTGCTGCCGAAATTTTAATAAACTCTGAAGTTTTTATTTGAAAGCATTTTAAGAAGATTGAACTTGGAAAATTATATTATTTGAGTTTTATTTGGGTAAGAAAATAATTATATTCTATTTTGAATTTGATTAAAAAAATAAAAAAAAAAAAAAAATTTAGAAATATTTATAAAAGAAGTTATGTTTTGATATCTTTTGTTGAAGAGATTATGGCGTGTTTGCAAATAAAGGAAATATTTTTAGAAGTTTAATGAATATATAATATTTGAATTTGAGTGATAAAGAGAAATGGTTTTTGAGTCTTTGGGAAGTTAGTAAACTTGAGAAAAGAGTTTTTATTGATTACTTCTAATGAAAGGTTTATGTTGAAAAGTTTTAATGAATTTAAAAAATAAAGATTTTCTCTTGAGTCTTATGATAGAGAACTAGAATGAAAGATAGTTTTAAAAGTTGGCTTGACTCAAGATTGCCATAAGCAGAGATTATGACGAATTGATGATTGAGATTTTTATATTAACGAACAGTAAAGAGAGAAATGGGCTTGGAGCCAAGATATTACAAGTGAAAGTGTAAAGTTTGTATGGTATGATTGAATAGAGAAAGAAAGTGGGATGCATTAAGAATGTGAAATAATGATGATGAATTAATGAGAATGATGATGAATGATGATAATGCAGTAAGATTAATGTAATTATCTGCTGCGTGAAGGCAGTCAGATATGATGGTGGTACGACACTGAGAACCGTTTTCCAGTGTTACACAACTATTGAGAGTGTACCTGCAACTGATAACCTGGATCAACTTGCAGAGGATGATTAATTCATAACAAGGCTAGAATGCCGCACCTGTAAGCAAGGATTGCTTACAAGTAATATGATCTTCATACACGGCTGGAATGCCGCCATCTGTAGAGGACACGAATGAATCAGTGCTTACAGAGGATATGACGCATACAGTCGTTAGTGAGAACTGTACCTATGCTTACTGGAAAACCATACCCGATTTCAGCTGCTTCTGGGTTGTCACGTCGGACTGATAAAGAAACCTAATACAGAATGAGCTCATCACCTTGCACTAGGATCTAGAGCATTGCATCATCCTGCGTGTGTGTGCCCAGATTAGATGGCGGATTCTGAATAGTTTGCAGTGTATTTGACTGTGCTGCTGTGATTGTGTTGTTTGCCTTGCTGTGACTTGTTTCGTGTGTGTTGAATTGAATCTTTGTTAGTGCCTATTCTAGTTTGGCTAGAATATTATGAGTGGTGAGTATAGAATTGACGTTTGTGAATTGGAAAATTAATTTTGGTTAATGCCTTATCTCTGATGATCAAGTTTCTATATTTTGGAATTGTTTTGAGCTTAGAGATTTCATGAAAGAGTGTAATATTAGACTTTCCATGGTAATTCAGATAAACCACAGGAAATAGTATAATTATTTATCTTACAAATTAAAAATTCATCTCAAATAATATAATTTCAAGTAAATCAAAAAAAAAAAAAATAAAATGAATTTTAATTAAAGACTTCAGATCGTGATTATATAAGTATATTCGAAGACAGTACACTCACTAAACGTCGAAATTACCACCCTTCATACGTGCGCTTTCCGTCCCTCTTTCTCAACGATGATGGTCTCTCCCGACTTTATCCTCACAATTACCAATACAGAGTTCTCAAAATCAGTCAGATATAATATTCTCAATTTGTAAATAGTCCAACAGTTTGGTCATAAACCGGCCACAATTCCCAACTAGAACCTCCATCAATTCAACTTTCAACCTCATCAATTCTTCACATATGGCACTTTCGCGAATAGGGATCTTCATTAAACTCAATAAACACTAGGTTCTCGCGAGAAGAATCAGCCTTCCATGTTTTTAAGTTGTTCTTTTAGTTATTAACGTTTTTTTTTCTTTGATTTTGTTGTTGAAGTTAACTATGAAAGATAATAAGTTTTAAAAATAGTTTTTTTTCTTCAAGATCTTTTTAATTTGGTTCTCAAACTTTAATTCTAATTAGTCATGAATTTAACATAACAACCATCAGAAAACCATTTTCCATAGCCAATCCCAAATCGAGGTTTCATAGCCATCCTAAATACATCAAATATCTAAAATTAACAAAAAGCAGTTATTTCTCAATAATCATAATCAGGCCACAAACTCAACAATTTAGCATACTCATAATATATGTCAGGATTTCAGCAATATACAAACACAATCTAAAACCAATAAGAAATCACAATCTCCAACCAAAATCAATCTCATTAGTTAATCACTCACAACAACAAAACCGGTCATAATCACAGACCATAATCAAACTCAATTATCAATTATCCATACACCAGTCATTCAAATAATCGCTCAGCACATCTCTATTTAATAAGTAAAATTAACTGAATCACCATTTGTAGCTTATTTCAACCAATTCAACCTGTCACAAATCCATTTTACAACCATTCCAATATATTAAATTCCAATTCAATATCAAACAATTCAAAGTAATTCATTCAGGATCAAAATCTCAGCCAATTCATTGCCAAAAATCAATAATTTGAAATGCAATTCACAACCACCATCTTTAATTTCAATTACAAAATTAGTTTTTCTAATAATAAATCAGATAATCACTCCAACTAACTATTCTCAAAAAATTTCAAACAATTCACGTCAACTAATGAACCCTTAAACATTATTAACTATTTGTAGTTATCCGAATAACTTTATAGGCATTCTAAAATAAAAACGTTAAATACCATACCTTAAAGTCGAAATTGCAGAGTCTAAACGCCACAATTTCAACAACCACCAACGAGCGGGCAGTATTTTGGAACAAGCACGGTCAATGCTCGTCGATCGATGGCGGAGCGGCACTCTACAGGTTCTGAATCCATTTCGTTCCCCTTGGCAGCAAACACATGTTCTTGGGCAGCTTCAGATAACAATTCAAGAACTCATTTTGTTTCCTGGGGAGCAACCATGGTGGTGAGTTTAGTCACTCCAGTGATGGTGAAAAGCTTCAGCATACGAGCCAAACAGCAGCAGTAACAATTCAGAGTAGAGCCAGAACAAAGCCAGGCCAACAATAACAGTTCCAACAGCAGCGTTTGCGTCTTCTCGGATTCCAGAAAACCAGAGGCAGAAGCAGAACTGGTAGCTTTCCCATTGATTCACGTGATCTCCGGCGATCAGACAGTGCGGCTTGGCGACGACGACGACTTCTATCGACGGTAGCGGCGGTGAAGAGACGTGGCTAGCAGTGACAGAAGACTTCTTGTTCTCCTCTGTGTGGTGTCTTCTTTTTTCTCTCTTAGATTGTGCTTGCTCTCCGTCTCACACTGCCACACGGCACGGACCTCCGACCGCGACACGCAGCGACGATGAAGACCTCGACGGCGGTGACGAAGCGGGCTCGACGGAGCGGCGATGAGGGCGACGGTGGCGGCGCAAGGATGGCAGCGACAAGGCTGGTTGTGGGCCTCTCTTGTTCATGCATCTCTCTCTCTCTTCGCAATTCTGTCCCCTCAACGACGACTTGTGGACGGATCGGCGGCGACGCGAGCTTATGGCTCCATGGATGGGACGACGCCGTGAAGCAGCTCGGCGGCACTGACGGTGAACAGCCGCTGCTTCCTCTATTCTCTTCTCCGTTTCCTCACTCTCCCTCTCTGATTTCCCATTTTTGAAGTTGCACTGAAAGGGGTGAAAGGGGGTGGGGGTGCGGCTGTGGTGAAGGGTGCTAAGGGTTAGGGTTTTTTGTGAATTTGGGAATTAGGGTTTTCTAATTTCCAATTTGGGGAATTAGGGTTAGAAATTAGGGATTTTATAAAAGAATATGGATAGATATGAATAGATTATTTTGATAAAATTGGAGGGTAGGATAATTTTAAAAATCAAATATACTCTCTTAAAAATATTTAGGAACATTATTTATCAACATATTGCTATGGTCAATCAATTATTTCTAATTTACATTATAAAATGAACAAGTTTAATTATATTTTGTAAAGTACAATTTAAATTCAAATATCAATTTTCAGATTAAATCATAAAATCTATATTAATTTTTAAAAAAAAAAAAATTTAATTTCAATTTATAAAATAATTAAAATTATAATAAAAATTGTACATAAATATTAATTGACTCATAAACTTAAAGTATTTATAAATATCAATCTAATCATTTCTAATAAAATAATTTCTAGGAGTTCAAATAATAACATAATTCATTCAAAATAGAATTTATAAAAATTATAAAAAAATTCTTCTATTTTTTTCAATTATCAAAATTATAATTTCCAATTATACCAAATATCTAAATAAAGATTATATAAAAATTCTAATTAATTTAAACTTCAATTAATCATTGAACTCATTTAATTACCTTTAGTAAAATAATTTTCTTAAAATAAATTATCAACAAATAAAGATAAATCACAATAACTAATTATTTTGATTTTCAAAAACTAGGGTTGTTACAAGTTATTACTTGATGATAATTCGGTATACTTACCGAAGAGGATTTTTGTAGTGATACATTAATTCTTTCATCAGTTTATGGCGCCGTGTCGAGGATTAAATCGTGATTAACAAACTCAGCCGGTTGGTTGGTTACCTAGATTAGACATTTTCTCTCTGTTCATTCAATTTCTTGTTGTTTTTTATTTTCTATGCTCTTTGACTATTTGTGTTAATGCCTCACCAAGAAGCCCATGTTGTGACACCTCTAGCTCTTCGGTGATTTTGCTATTAACACATAGAACAGTTTCTTTTATGTAGCTTTCTTTCAAATAAAATTGGCATATATGGTACATTGTAAGTTTTTGTTGCCCTGCAACAATCTGTTTTTAATCTTTCTGATACTTGCATCAATTCTAAATGAAAGTTCACACTACAGTTTGGTTGTGCCACTTATTTTTCCTATGCAATGTATCCAGCAACACCACTTGTTTGTTTAATCATAATGCCTGTGCTTCTTAGAAATAATGTTATTTTTTGCTTGCTTAATCACATGTACTACTAACACTCCATTGTGCAAGACATTCATTGAAGAAGCAAATTTCAAATAAGGCATGAAAAAAAAAGGGAAAGAATGAGAAAACTGAAGGCTTTGAGTACCAATGACAATTCAATTGTTAAAGTACTTGTGGTGTTTATGTATCAAGCAAAAAGCTTGAAAACAAAACACTTAGAGTCAAGGTTAGGCTCAAGTGACAAAGGCACTCCCTCAAAAGCTCAAGGCTCTCAGCATCAATGATTAGATAGTCAAGAAGATAAGAAAAAATGAGTAAAAGAGTCGTCTAATTATATGCTTGTGGTGCTTATTGTATCAAGTGTAATACCTCGAAAACAAAGCAATTTAGAGTCATAGCTTGCTTGTAACTCATGGTGCAAAGCAAACAAAAAGAATAAGCCATAAACAGAAGGAAAATCTTGTTTCAAGAAAAACATAAAGAAAAAGATTCATAAATTGAGCTAGATAGAGGCATCAATTATCTGAATTTCTTTTGTGATTGTTGCATACAAAGAAAAGCTAGCTGACCATGAACATTACACTGCTATTCTTCTTACCTTGGATTGTCACACTTTATTGCATGATCTCTTCTTGCTTGGAACAAGCAAGATTTAAGTTTGTGTTGTGATGCCAGGGCATCATGGCCTGTTTTTCCATGCTTTTTCACTTAATTTTGGTTTAGTTTTCATACAAATTTTGTTAATAAAGGAGCAAAAGCATGAAAAATCTCTGCATTAAAGAAATCTCAAGCACGGGTTGAATTTTTTGTTAAATAATAAGGTAAATATGATGGAATAGATCACACTAAGTGAAGTATAATTTTGAGCATTATTAAGCCACACTTAGTAGAATTAAAGATTATCCTGTATGTTACTTTGATACACTTGTTTGTTTGATGACAGGCTAAATAGAAGTAGAGAAGCAGAAAAAAAGCAGAGTTGGAAAGCCAACAATGATGACAGAGTTTGAATAAACGTTGGCATGAACCAACGTGTAAGAAAAATTGAAGAAGCAATATTGGAGGAAACGTTGGTGATCTAACTTTAACCACAACACTGCGATAGAAGCCAAAATGGAGAAAAATTTGCAGCCACGCGTACGCGTCCCTCACGTGTACGCGTGAATGATGAAGAAATGGCAAAACCACGCGTACGCGTCACCCACGCGTACGCGTGAGTATGTTAAAATGACAAGCCATGCGTGCGCGTCACCTGCGCGCACGCGTGAAAAGGCCAATATTGGAGGTAACGTTGGTGATCAAACGTTGGTGGCCAACGTCAACGATGACATCCATGGGAAAAATTTGATATGATGCATGCACGTGGTCACGCGTACGCGTCGATTGGCAAAAAGCAGCATGAACGCATACGTGTGGGGGACGCGTACGCGTTGAATTAAAAAATGTTAGAGCGGACGTTTGCATGCCAACATTGACTCAAACGTGAATGACAGAGCCTGGGAGCAATTTTTAGCACTGCAACATTACTAAACGCCCCATTTACACCGCTGGATCATGAAAGCAAGTTGAGCCCATCAATTATCACTCACCCAAGGCACAAGAAGGATCTAGATTAGGAATTTTAATTCATTTTTGTAATTTAAATTTTCATCTTTGTAAGACTATATATGAGGCAGTAGCTGGATTGGAGGAATTACTCTGGATTGAAGGGGAGTCCAGGGTCATGCATACACATCCCCTCACACACCATTCATTACTCCTCTTTTTCTTTTTTCTTCTTTGTTTCTGTTTTTCCAGTAGTTAATTTACTTGTAATTTTCATTATGAATTTGAAGTTTCCATTCCTGTCTGAATTCTAATTCTTCTTCTTCTTTTTTCTGCTTTTTATTTCTTCTCTAATTAGAATAGAGCAGTGAACTAAACTAACTCTTTTCATTGGGTTAGAAAGCTCTATTGTATTTTAATGGATCAATTGTAATTTCATCATACTTTTTCTGTCTTTTCTCTTGGTCTTACTAGAAAGTTTCGATCCTCATTCCATTGAACAATTATCTCGACGAAGAAATTGTTCATAATTGAAATTCCTCGGAACCTTGGGAGAGGAATGAGGAAATCATGCTAGAAATGCTTTCTAACATTGGATTAGGTTGGGGGTTGGATGGATATTGTGACATTTAATCCTACAATACTTTGATCTATGAATGTGTGGGGTATAATCAGTGACCAAAATTCATCTCTTCCCATGAGCTCTTAGATCAAGGAATTGGGTACAATTATTCATGCTTAGAGAGATTAGATTGCCAAGGAATTAGAGATCTAATCACCTAAGATTGCGAAGGAGATCAATGAATGCATTTATTGAGGAAGAGATGCATTTCTTCTGTTATTTACTTCCTACACTTTGTATTTATGTCAATTTACTTTTCTGCATTTTACTGCTTTTATTTACTTTAATGCAATTTACTTTTCTGCTGCTTATCACTTCAAACTGAACCGTCTAACTAGGATAATCAATTAACTGTTGATTGCTTAATCCATTAATCTCTGTGGGATCCAACCTCACTCTTGTGAGTTATTACTTGACGACCAATTTGGTATACTTGCCGAAGGGGATTTTTGTAGTGATACATAAATTCTTTCATCAAGTCTCTCATAGCTCTCCAAGTGTTTGAGAAAATGCCAACTTTAACTATGGAGTAGACTTTTCTTACTCAGCTTAGAAGTTGAGACATTGGAGACACTTGAATTATTAAGGTCTCTTGTTGATTATCAATTGGAACTTGCTAATTGATTTGCATGTCACTAAGCTAGATCTTTCCCTAGGGTTAGGCTAGGACTTATGAATCCAACTTGATTACTTTCACTTGACTTCCTTTTGGCTATAGGTTAACTAAGTAAGCAATAACTAATTGTGATTACAATTGATAGAAATAGTAATATATAGAAGTCCACTTCTCACTTCTAGCCAAGGCTTTTAATATAGTTTGATTTTCATCCACATTACTAGCTTGTTTCTTTCTTATATGAAACTCCAAACACCAATACACTTCTAATCAATAATGTACATCTTGAAGCACTCCTAGGGAGAACGACTAAGGACTCATACTCTCGATTATTGATTTTAGATTGTTTGATGTGGAATTGGCGTGTTGGTTTAGACTATACTACGATTGGATTTATTGATAAATTCTATATCTCTCTTTGAAATGATGTGTTCCCTAACCCGATCGAGCTTAGCTAGATTTGATCCGAAAATAGAAAGAACTTTACTTCATCTTAGATAAGCTCGGAGACGGTTAGCCTTTGGAGGTGGTGAAAAGGTCCCTACCAATTCACCTACCATATCCGAAGTTGATTCCGAATCGTCATTCGAGGAAGGCACAGTTTATTGTTCCATAGACACTGCTAATTACTCCTCTATTGATCTAGGTATGGACACCATGGCTGCCCCAAGGCGAGTCACTCTCAAGGAAGCCAGTGCTCCGGATTTTGTCCTTCAACCTACTCACATCCGTCATCCGACTTAAATGCTAATTTTGATCTTTAAAACACCGCTCTAATCAATCTTCTTCCCAAGTATCAAGGACTTCCCACACTCAAGACCCTGGGTCATGGGTCATGCTCATGCCAAGGGTAACTACCTTTCTCAGCCTTGGTGACGGAGCTAGTTGCTACTACTGGTGTTCCCCGGGAGACTAAGGATCGGAAAGCGATGATTTGGTAGAGGGCGACGTGGTTCCAATCGGAATATATCTCAAGCCTCCGGTGAAACACAAAACCCTTGATATAGCTACCCCCTCAGTTCTCCCTACCACTTCCTTTATATCACAAGGATCTTCCCACCAATGGCTTGAAGACCTCCACAAGAAGAATAGATAGATATGAACGGGAACGACCAACACGTGCGGTATGCTTACTAAAGAAGCTTTTATGAGTGTGTAACCCTCTCTATGGAGGAACCGGAAGATCTCCACATCCACCTCGTACTTAAGTGAAGAAAGCACTCACGAACGGATAGTGGAAGTTCCAACCCGACCAACCCTTGCACCTTGATAGTTAGCACGGAGAACCGTGCAAATCTTAAGTGTGGGGAGTCCCCCGTCACCGTTGGGTGGTAACAATTCTTCAATAGTAATATGTTACTAACTTCATAATAGAATTATTAGTTAAAATTTGTACATATTTTACCACTCCTTTTTTATGTTAGGACTACCTGGTTAGGGATGTGATCTCTTTTCCAAGAAAAAAAAAATTGTTTTAGGGCACCTACCATTTGAAAAAACTTTTTGTTACTTGATTGAAGAATGTAACTTGGAACATAAGTTTTTGAGCCTAAGAACACAAGCAAGTGAGTTTTGAGCCCAATGATGTTGTTACATCTTATAACCCATTTTTTTTTCTTCTTGTTGATGTGTTCTTCTTGGATTGTGATCCTGATTTGCTTAATTCTATATGTCCATTATTCCTTGTATTCATGCATTTATGATGATTGAGGCCATTGTTTTATTAGCTCACTTACCCAAAATAGCTCTACTCTTTCACCTCCATTGTTAGCTCAATTTTGCTTTCTACAAAATTAACCTAATTTTTTATTTTAGCACATTTACAAGCCTAAAGTGAAAAATAATAAAAAAGTCCGCTTGTTTGGATCTTTGATTGGCTTAGGTTAGTGAGAGTGTTAATTATTTCAAGTTTGGTGAGATTTGGAAATTGGTTGGGATAAAAGGGATGCTTTGTATTTGTATATATTTGGAATTAGGTACATGCTCATGTTATTAATAAAATGTTAGACCTTATGCATTGGTGCTCTTGAAGAAAAAATGAAAAACAAAAGGAAAAAGATAAAAAGTGATATTTGAATTTAAATTGTACTTTACAAAATATAATTAACTTGTTCATTTTATAATGTAAATTAGAAATAATTGATTGAACATAGCAATATGTTGATAAATAACGTTCCTAAAAATTTTTAAGAGAGTATATTTGATTTTAAAATTATCCTACCCTCCAATTTTATCAAAATACCTATTCATATCTATCCATATTCTTTTATAAAATCTATAATTTCTAACCCTAATTCCCAAATTGGAATCAGAAACCCTAATTCCCAAATTCACAAAAAACCCTAACCCTTAGCACCCTTCACCACAGCCGCACCCCACCCCCTTTCACCCCTTTCAGTGCAACTTCAAAAATGGGAAATCAGAGAGGGAGAGTGAGGAAACGGAGAAGAGAATAGAGAAAGCAGCGGCTATTCGCCGTCAGTGCTGCCTCCCTGGAGCTCGCCGCCAAGCTGCTTCACGGCGTCGTCCCGTCCATGGATCCATAAGCTCGCGTCGCCGCCGATCCGTCCACAAGTTGTCATTGAGGGGACAAAATTGCGAAGAGAGAGAGACACACAAACAAGAGAGGCCAACAACCAGCCTTGTCGCTGCCATCCTTGCGCCGCCACCGTCGCCCTCATCGCCGCTCCGTCGAGCCCGCTTCGTCACCGACGTCGAGGTCTTCATCGTCGCTGGTGTGGTCGGAGCCGCCGTTGCTGGAGAGAGAGCAAGCACGAATCTGTGGAGGGAGAGAGAGAGATACGACGCAATAGAGGAGGAAGGAGAAGTCTTCTGTCATTGCAGCCACGTCTCTTCACCGCTGCTACCGTCGATGGAAGTCGTCGTCATCGCCAAGCCGTTGCATCGCCGGACATCATCCCTGGAGGACCGAATGGAGAAGCTAGCCAGTTCAGCTTCTGCCTCTGGTTTTCTGGAATCTGAGAAGACGCAACCGCCGCTGTTGGAACTGTTATTATTGGCCTGGCCCTGTTCTGCCTTTACTCTGAATTGTTACTGCTGCTGTTTTGCTGATGTTGAAGCTTTCCCCCATCACTGGAGCTGCTCAAAACCACCATGGTTGCTACCCAGGAAACAAAATAAATTCTGGAAATTGTTACTGAAGCTGCCCAAGAACACTGTGTTTGTTGCCAAGGGGACAAAACGGATGTCAGAACCTGATAAAGTGCCGCCTGCCGTCGATCGGAGATGCTAAAATTGCCGCTGCTACTGGTGGTTTCGAAATACTTGGTTGTGGCATTTAGACTCTGCAATTTCGACTTTGAGGTAGGGGATTTAACGTTTTTATTTTAGAATGCCTATAAAGTTATTCGGATAACTGCAAATAGTTAATAATGTTTAAGGGTTCATTAGTTGACATGAATTATTTGAAATTTGTTTGAGAATAGTTGGTTGGGGTGATTATTCTGATTTATTATTAGAATTGAATGTGGTTGTGATTACGCTGAATTGTAATTGAAATTAGATGTGGTTGTGAATTGCATTTCAAATTATTGATTTTTGGCAATGAATTGGCTGAGATTCTGATCCTGAATGAATTACTTTGAATTTTTTGATATTGAATTGGAAATTTAATATATTGGAATGGCTGTAAAATGGATTGTGACAGGTTGGAATTGGTTGAAATGTAGCTGCAAATGGTGATTCAGTTAATTTTACTTATTAAATTAAGATGTGCTGAGCTGATTATTGAAAAGCTGGTGTATGGATAATTGATAATTGAGTTTAGATTATGGATGTGATTGTGACCAGTTTTGTTGTTGTGAGTGATTAACTAATGAGATTGATTTTGGTTGGAGATTGTGATTTTTATTGGTTTCAGATTGTTTTGTAATTGCTGAAAATCCTGACATTATTTGAGTATGCTAACTTGTTTGAGTTGTAGCTGTATTATGATTATTGAGAATAACTGCTTGTTGTTAATTTTAGATATTTGATGTATCGGGATGGCTATGAAACTGATTTGGGATTGGTTGAAAATGGTTTTGATGGTTGTTAATGTTAATTCATGACTAATTAGAATTAAGTTTGAGAACCATTAAAAGATTGAAGTTTGTTTATTAAATTATTTTCTTGAATCTGACTTTTATACTAAAATAGTAACGTTAATAATAAATAAAACAACTTAAAAACATGGAAGGCTGATTCTTGAATACTAGTTTATTGAGTTTAATTTTGAAAATAATCCTATAATAAGTGAAAGTTAGTTAAGAATTGATGAGGTGAAAGTTGAATTGATGGTTATGTGGGAATTGTGGGTTATGGCCGAACTGTTGGCTATTGTAAATTGTGAATTTTCTGACTGATTTGAGAACCTCTTATTTGGTAATTGTTGAGGAAAGGGGGAGACTTGTTGAGAAAGAGGAACCCGAAGGGTGGCTAATTCGGATTTTAGGGGAGGTGCTGCCGAAATTTTATAAACTCTGAAGTTTTTATTTGAAAATGAAAAAAAAAAGAAAATTATATTATTTGAGTTTATTTGGGTAAGAAAAATAATTATTCTATTTTGAATTTGATTTTTTTTTTTTTTTTTTTTTTAAAATATTTATAAAAGAAGTTATGTTTTGAGATTTATTAATATGAAGAGAGTTATGCTTGGGGTTTGCAATAAAGGATTATTTTTAGAAGTTTAATGAATATATAATATTTGAATTTGAGTGATAAAAGAAATGGTTTTTGGTNTATTTAGAAATGATTAGAATTGATATATAAATTTTTTTTTTTTTTTTTTTTATTTTGTATATGCAATATCACATAGAAATAATAAAATTGAAATATAAAGTTTCAGATAGATATAAAATAATAGAGAATTGTTGATTTAATCTAGAAATTGATATTTTGAATATTAAAAATATTGCTATCTTTACAAAATTATAATTAATTTGTTCATTTTATAATGTAAATTAGAAAATAAGTTGATATACTTTGTCGATCTGAAAAACTAAAATCGTATGAGATAAATAATGTCCAAAAATAAAAAGAAAAAAAAAGAAATGGGGTTTTTCAATTTTATCAAAATACTTCATATCTATCTATATATTTTTATAAAATCCTAAAAAAAAAAAAAAAAAAAAAAAAAAAAAAAAATCAAGAAAACCCTAATTTCCCAAATTAATTGAGAAACCCAACCTCGCATCCCTCATCACAGCCGCCACCCCACCCCCTTTTCACCCCTTCAGTGGAACAATTTCAGAAACGGGAAATTAGAGAGAGAGAGATGCACGAAGAAGAGAGGATTATATTTCAAAAGTATTTTAGTGAATTTAAAATATAATAAAAAAAAAAAAAAAAAAAAAAGATAAAACTAAGAAAAAAAGAATATTCTAAGAATGCTATATAAACTCTAAGTAGAGATTATGAACTGAAATAAGGAATAATTTTCAATTGAACAAATTTCAAAACATCAACTATTAAAAAAATAAAAAAAAAATATGTTAAGGATTCAAAGGGAAAAGAGGGATAGAACTGATATATGGGATTGGTTGAGTTAGGAAGGAAAATAAAAAGTGATAAAATACCGGGGAAAAAACGCCACGAACTTTTAGGTGGAATCACGTGTGGGAAACCCGCTAAAGAGAGGGATGTACAATCAAGACACTGAAAAGGATTCACCGAAGAACACTAAATGAACCAAAAGAAAAGATACATGCCAATATAAAATTTTTAGAAACTTTACAAATGAATATAAATTATCAAAATAACAAAGAAAACACCAACAACTAAAAGTTGGCACAAGATTAAATCAAGAAAAGATTATTTGAAAGAGATTTTCAAAAGAACTGGAAGTTACCGACAACTGACAGATCAATGATATCTCGGGAAAACCTATAGATGTGTTATTTGATTTATATGCCGGGGAAAACCCACGGACTGCCCATAATAAATTAAGATTACGGGTGCATCTCAAACCCATGAATTGTTGTATGTTGATCTCGAGTATAACCCACGAACTGAAGAGATTTGCATATATGTTATGTGTATTTGATCTCACGCAGAGTATACCCACGAAACTGTATACTATCTTGCTTGCTTTCTGTTGTGGAGTGAAAATGTATAGTGCTCGGGGACACCCACGAACTGAGGATCACTATTTCCCCTTGTGCATATATTTATATGGGTCGGAGCTTTTGCGAATGTACAGCGACGACTTGCCGGTAGTCAACTGTGAAGGAGAGGTTGATGATTGTTACTCACCTACACCATATTCATCCGACAGGTACATACAAAGGGAAGCCATATCTGGTACTTGTACCCGGGTAATGTCAGGGTGCAGTTGTGAGATAAATAGCCACACTGTTGAGTAGAACGGGCCTGCTATGAGGAGAACAGACATGCGTTATATTGGTTGTGCATTTGCTTTTGGTTGTATTGCTGGTTGTAGTATACTATTCTTCTGCGATATGCTGGTTGAGTTTAGTTTGTGATGTGATTAAGATGCGTTCTTGTATGTTATTGAGATTCTTAATCTTGCAGTAGTTTGTGAATATAATTAGAAACTGATTAATAAATGTTTGTTGTTACACTTAGTCAAAGTTTCAAACCAAATCGAAAAATTTTTATCTTAAAAAAATATTTAAATATGACAACTCTCTCGTGATTGTGATCTATTTTGGGTTTAGAAATTTAAAGAAATAATTAACTTATCCAAAGTAATATTAAAAAGTACTTCAAAAGGTTTAGAGAATAAAGTATCAGAGCTTTATTAAGAAAAGAAAAGATGTAATTATTTTCATTTTAATCATTACTCTTTTACGGGCATTCCATTCCCTACTGAAAACTTGTTGGTTGTTCTCACCCCAAAAATCTCCACCTTTTCAGTGACACAGGTTTGAAGACTCGTTTGAAGCTACGAGCGATTATAGATTACTTATGGATAAGTTTTACTGTGGGTTTTTCATAGTATTTGAAGTTCAACACTCTTTTTTTTAGTTTTTATTTTATGCAGAGGGATAGGAGTTGTATCTGAATTTTATTTAAATTCTCTTGTTATTAATATATTATTATTAATAATTATGTGATTATTATTACTGTGGTGATGTTTGCTATATGATTTTATTAAAAAAACAAAATTTTTGAAATTTTTTTAAATATCTAAATTAGCAATTATCAAATTAAAGCTAATAGTAAATGAGTTAATAAAGGAAAACAAAGTTGGTAACGCCTTACTTTTGGGTACGATTCATGACGTTCTGGAAGTTGGGTCGTTACAAATTTGGTATTAGATGCAGAGTTTGTTCCCTCTTTAGAGCCTTGGGAATGGACTGACTATGCTCTCAATATAAAGATAACTAAATACTTCCGGAAAAGTGTGTTACTTGATCATCTTGAATCGAGCGCTTCAAAGTAACCTTGGTTCTGATAACAGAAGTTTTGAGTTTTATATGCATGACTGTATGATGATTAACGCCAAGACACTTGATAGAGAGATTTAACTCCACTGCATGTCCACATAACATAAGGATATTAGGATTATAACAACAAATAATTCTAATGACATATAAGAGTATATAGGAAACACATATATAAGGTATCATATGTACTAAATTAGAAGTATAAGTGATTGCTCGGATTAACGGGAGTTTAGTGAGAATCTCATTAGTGAGTGTTTATAGAAATTAGAGCTTTGGGATTCGACGATAATAATAAAATGCGTATTATATTTGGCCCACATGAACTCGGCCATCCTTCATATCTACATTGCTTTCTATTGTAAATTCTATGTGAGTTTGAAATATATCCTCCTTAGGAAGATGTGGATTGATTGATAATATTACCCAATACTCATACCTCTGTTATTTCTTGCTATAACTTCTGCATTGCACATATATGAATCTAAGTGTCTTGAATTCTAATAACATCTATTTGATAATATATTCATTCTATGACAACCTGTCTCTATATGCTGTTTGTCCATTTCAATAGAATTCTGCGGCATTTCTTTGATAAATTTCACGCGTCTTACACTTAGTTACTAACTACGTGTGCCAATTTTCGAGGACGAAAATTTTCTAAGGTGAGTAGAATTGTAACAACCCTAGTTTTTGGAAAATTAAATAAAAAAAAAAAAAAAAAATATTAATATAATATTTGTATATTTTTTTTTTTTTTTTTTTTTTTTTTTTATTAATTCATATGACTCAGCAAGGCTCCTCTCCTTAATGGAGTTTAAATTAATTTAGAATTTTTATAATAATCTTTTAGATATTTGGTATAATTGAAATTAATAAGTTTGGTAATTGAAAAATAAGAATTGGCAATTGTATAATTTAATTTAAATAAATTCTATTTTGAACGAATTAGTTATTATTTGAACTCCTAGAAATTATTTTATTAGAAATATCATTAGATTGAATTTATAAAATAAAAGTTTAATATATTAATTTTTTTTTTTTTTTTTTTTGTTTACTTTTTTATTTCTTGATAATCAAATTTGTAAATTTAAGAAATTTTTTCTAAAAAAATAAATAAATCAAAAAAAAAAAATATACATTTAATTAATAATTGTATATTGAATTTAATAATGTATTTAAAAATGTGATTAATATGTTCATTTTATATGTAAATTAGAAATAATTGATTGACTTAAGAAAAGATGTAAATAATCTGTTCTAAATGGTTTTTAATAGAGCAATTTGATTTTTAAAAACTTACCCTTAAAAAAAAAATTTTATGCAAAATATCTATTCCATCATCTATCTATATTATTTTTTATAAAATAATAATAAATCCTAACCTAATTCCAAAATTGAATCAGAAACCTAATTCCAAATAATTGAAAACCCTAAACCCTACACCCATTTCACTAGCCGCACCCCCACCCCTTTCACCCTCTTCAGTGGTAACAATTCAGACCACTAAAACTCACGACGGACAGAGATGAGAAGAAGAGAAGCCCACCAGCTGACACCGCGTCGCCATTACTAAGCTACAGCGCTGCCGTCCAGCCTCATCCCGCCGTGTTACCATGGTTACCGTTGCTGTTGCAAGGAAAGGGGAGAGGGCCGAAGCTGCACGTCCGAGGGAGAAGGGTGGATGCTGTTCGCCGTGCCGCCTCCCTGGAGCTCGCCGTCGAGCTACTTCGCAGCGCCATCCCGTCCATAAAGCCAGAGCCCGCATCGCCGTCGTTCATTCGCGTTCTGCCGCCGCCGCTTCGAGGGTCTGTCGTCGCTGCTGACGTCGCCGAAAGGAGGAGAGTGACCACCACGAGGAGCTGTGTTCCACGCCGCTGTCGCCATCGATCCACGGCCACCACCGCGAGGGTTCCGCCGCCATCGTTCCAATGCCGCCGTTCATGCCCTCTATTCCCTTCGTCGTTCTGTCCAGCATCACCAGCACTGAAGTCAGCTTCTACCACCGTCAAGCTTTGTGGAGCTGGTGCTGTTTTTGGAGGTTTGGAGTGGAGGCTTGCCCAGTTCTGTCTCTGCTCATGGTTCTTGCAGCTGCCGAAGCCTCTGCCGCTATCAAAGCTTCGTGGATTCGTAATATTGGGTTTACTGCATTTAAATTCTTCAAGTACGACTAATTGAGGTAAGGCATTCTGGCTCTTGCTTCAATTTGAGTTAGCATGGAGTTTTCAGAATTTTTACTATTATCCTATTTGAATTCACCGTGACCACCTCACGTTGCTGCTGGCCCTGTTTGGCTGCTACTTCTGGAATTCCAGATCGGAGAAGAGAGGAGGTGTTTAACCTTGTCATTGTTGCTGCCATGGAAATAGGTGCTGGAAACTGCTAATGGAGCAGCTGCGTTTAGTGAATTTTCGACGGTTTCGACTAGTCGAGGTAGGAGATTTAATGTTTTTAATTTAGAATGCCTACAAAGTTATTGGATAAGTGCAAATAGTTAACAAAGGTTAAGAATTTCTTAATTAACATGAATGACTTGAAATGCATGTGGAATTAGTTGGTTGTTGTGATTATTTTGAGCTGTGACTGAAATTAGATGCTGTTGGGAATGATGAATAATTTAGTGTAATTTATTAAATTGAAATATGCTGAGTTAATTATTGAAAAGTTGTCGAATGGATAATTGATGAATTGAGCTTGGATTGC
This sequence comes from Arachis monticola, assembly GCA_003063285.2. Lineage (NCBI taxonomy): Eukaryota > Viridiplantae > Streptophyta > Magnoliopsida > Fabales > Fabaceae > Arachis > Arachis monticola. The sequence goes on from QBTX01002058.1 coordinate 20,500, forward strand.
TGCTGTGAATGTATGGTTTTGTTATGAGATTAGTTKGTGGAATTAAGCTTGGATTGAGGTTGTGGAAGTGTGATTGGTGTGGTATTAAAACTGATTTTGATTTGAGGCTGTGAATTGTGATTTGTGAATAATGATTGAATTGTTTGAAAGTGACTAATTACTCAGATTCCTGGTTATGCTGATTTCTTGATTTAGTTGTGAAATTGAGATGTAATTGATGAAGGTRGATATTGTTGCAAGCTTGTTTGAGAAATTATTGGTCACTGGATATGTAATTTGACTGGATAATATTGTGTTGAGTGTTGAATTGATTTAAGCTTGTGCTCGGTCTGGAATTRTTGTGATAATGGTCTAATTGTGACTGCCTTCTGAATATTTTAGAGTTGTTGGAAATTCAGATTTTAATTGATTATGTCAAGTTGGTTGTTATTGTTGGTTTAAGGTTAACTACAGWTGATTTTGTGARTGGTTAAAGGATTGAAGGYTGATTATTGAAGTATTTTCTTAAAGTATGATCTTTAATATAAAATGGTAACCTTGCTAATAACTAAGTAGCTTTAAAAATAACTAGGAATATGAAAGGTCGGTGTTTGAAATATTAGTTATGAGTTTTTGAAGCTGGACTGGTTTACTTTTAAAGAATGGTTTTTGGAGACTCTAATTTTAATTAATGTTCGGATGTTGGTCTTAGACTGATTTATGATGAAATGATTACTGAGATTCTGTTGTTGTGAAAACTGCTGATAAAAGGGCTGGTGATTTGTTGAGAAAGAGGGAACCCGTAAGGGTGGTTAAGTCCTAGTTTTAGGGGAGGTGCTGCCGAAATTTTATAAAAAATCTGAGGTTTTATTTGAAAAGTTATTTTAGAACTTTTGAATTTGGAAAATTATATYACTTGACTTTTATTTAGTTAAGAAAAGAATTATTCTATTTTAAATTCGATTTACCAAAGAAAGGTTTATGTTTCAAAATTAAACTATTTAAGAAAGAAACTATGTTTTGAGATTGATTCAATATGAAAAGAATTATGTTTTAAGCTTGAAATAAAGGTTTACTTTTTAGAAGTTTGATGAATTTATAATATTTGAATTTGAATAGTAAAGAGAGAGATGATTTTTGAGTCTTTGGGAAGTTAGTAAACTTGGAAGAATTTTATTTAAACAATTTTAACGAGAGGATTATATTTCAAAAAATATTTAGTGAATTTAAAATATATGATTTACTTAAGTCTTTTGAAGAGGGTTAAACTAAAAAAAAATAATAGTTCTAAAGTTAGTTTTTAATTAAGATTGTTAAAGTAGAGATTATGAACTGAAATGAGGATTAAGATTTTCATGAACAAATGCTTGAAAAAGTTAAGAAAGGTTTAAGAAAATATGTTAAGGATTCAAAGGGAAAAGAGAATRGGGAACTGATATATGGATTGCTGAGTTTTAGAAAGGAAAATGAAAAGTGATAAAATACGGGAAAACCCCACGAACTGTTAGTTGTTTAACTACGGGGAAAACCCATGAATTGATAATTGGTACAATTCGGGATGTACCCACGAACTGAATGATCATTGATCTCGGGGAAACCTATAGATTGTTATTTGATTTATATGCGGGAAAACCCACGGACTGATAATCATTGATTACGGGAATAACCCATGAATTGTTGTATGTTGATCTCGGGTATAACCCACGAACTGAAGATCACTATGTTATTGTGTATTGATCTCGGGTATAACCCACGAACTAAAGATCTCCGTTTTGTTTGTGAAATGATCTCGGGGACGCCCACGAACTGAGGATCACTGTTTCCCCTTGTGCGTATATTATGGGGTCAAGATTTGCGCCGACTGCCGGTAGTCACGAAGGAGTGGTATTCTTACCACCGACACATATGCACGAAGGACACAAAGGGAGGCCATATCTGGGACTTGTTCCTAGGTAATGTCGGGCTGCAGCGTGTAAACCGACACGTGAGCTCATGGCCTGCTTAGGACAGACATGCATCATATTGGTTGTGCATTTGCTTTTGGTTGTGTTTGCTTGTATTACTTCTCTGCGATTGTGTTGTTTGTTTTATTGCTGATTTGTTTGTCTGTTGAATTGAGTTACTTACTTGTGCTAGTAGTCTGTTGAATATATAGAACTGATTAATAATATTGTTTGTGTGACTGAGAATCAATTGTGACTGAGATTCAATTATGTGGCTGAAAAGAATATTTAATATGAAAAAAATTTTTTTTTTTTTTTTTTTTTTTTTTTTATTTTATAAATTTAAAGAAAGTAATTTCTTAGCCAAAGTAATTAATAAAAGTACTTCAAAAGGTTTGATGATATATAGTTTCCTTGAGTATGTTAATTATTTTCATTTTATTTCATTACTTTTATGGCATTCCCATTTCCTACTGAAAACGTGTGGTTTGTTCTCACCCCAAAATCCTCCACCTTTTCAGTGACACAGGTTTGAAGACTCCGTTTGAAGCTACGAGCGATTATAGAACTTACTTATGAGTTAAGTTTATGACTTGAGTTTCTTTCATAGAATTCCCTCGCCTTTGTAGCTTTAGTTTTTATTTTATGCAGAGGGATAGGAGTTGTACCTGAATTTTATTTAAATTCTTTTGTATAATATTTATTATTATTAATAATTATGTGATTATTATTACTGGGTGATGTTTGCTATATGATTTTGATAAACAAAAACAAAATTTTTCTGGAATTTTTTTAAAAACTAAATTGCAATATCAAATTAAAGGCTCAATAGTAAATGGTTAATAAAGGAAAGCAAGTTGGTAACGCCTTACTTGCGGTACGATCATGACGTTCTGGAAGTTGGGTCGTTACAAATGGTATCAGAGCAGTTCGTTCCTCTTAGAGCCTTGGGAATGGACTGACTATGCTTCACTGCATACTCTGAGTGTCTGTCATGCKTTGTGACTTGTTCTGATAACAAGAGTTTGAGTTTTATATGCATGACTGTCTGATGATTAACGCTGTTAGTCTACCATTGCATGCTTTATGGTATTAGCTCTGGCCAACTTAATACTAATGATTTATGCACATGGCAACACTAATAGGTTATCATAGACAAAATAGAAGTAATAGGTAATGCGATTCACGGGGTTTGGGAGCGTTAGAATTTATGAAGTTAGCTTCGATTCGAAGTATAATCTTTATTCGTGCCACATGAATTTGTGCCATCTTTTTCTTCGTTGCTTTCATTGGAATTCTCTGGATTGAATTTCCTTCTTAGAATGTGATTTGCTTGTTTCCCAACCATACTTTGTCATTCTTATATACCTTTGCTTGCCTATGAATCTGATTGCTTACGTAACTCTTTGAATATTCATCCTTGACAATGCCTATACTTTTGTCCATGTATTCTGCTTTCTATGATTTCAGTTTGGACTCATTTTACTCTAGCAATTTTCGAGGGCGAAAATTTTTCTAAGGTGGGTAGAATGTAACAACCCTAGTTTTTGAAAATCAAATAAAATAGTTATTTGTGATTAATTTTATTTGTTGATAATTTTATTTTAAGAAAATTATTTTGCTAAAGGTAATTAAATAGAATTTCATAATAATTGGAGTTTAAATTAATTAGAATTTTTATATAATCCTTATTGGATATTTGGTATAATTGAAATTATACTTTTGGTAATTGAAAAATAAGAAAGAATTGTATAATTTAATTTAAATAAATTCTATTTTGAATGAATTATGTTATTAATTTGAACTCCTAGAAATTATTTTATTAGAAATCATTAGATTGATATTTATAAATGTTTTATGTTTAAGTCAGTCAATATTTATGCACAATTTTTATTATAATTAGTTATTCTACACAAATTGAAATTAGAATTTTGATAATAGAAATATAATAAAAAGTTATATCATTTAATTTGAATAATTAATATTGAGTTTCAACTATATTTTATAAAAATGTGATTAATATGTTCATTTTATATTTTAAATTAGAAATAATTGATTGAGCTTAGAAATATGTTGATAAATAATGTTCCTAAATRTTTTTAATAGAGCATATTTGATTTTAAAATTACTCTACCCTCCAATTTTATCAAAATATCTATTCATATCTATCCATATTCTTTTATAAAATCCTAATTCCTAACCCTAATTCCCAAATTGAATCAGAAATCCTAATTCCCAAATTAATTAAGAAACCCTAACCCTAAACCCTTTTGCCTTAGCCGCACCCCCACCCCTCTTTCACCCTCTTCAGTGTAATACACTCAGCCCCACTCAAACTCACGCACGGACAAGAGAGGAAGAAGGAGAAGAGGACAATGCCGGCGGGTTGGGTGCCGCTGTCCCTGTCGTTGCCACGTCTGAGGGAGAAAGAGATCCAACAGAGAGTGCAGCTGCTGAACCCAGGATCGCTGCTGTTGAGGGCTTTGTCTTCGCTATCCATGGAACCATGAGTCGCGTCGCTGTCACTGAGAGGAGGAGGGAGAAGGCGCGATGCTGGAGGAGCGCGACTCGCCGTGCCGCCGTGGGTCCCTTGCCATCGAGCTCGAAGGAGCAGAGGAGAACGACATTAGGTTTGACAGAGACAGAGGTGGAGTGGCGCGAGGTGGAAGGCAAGCGGTTCACGTTGCCATTCGCGCCACCGTTGCTGAGCCATAGCGCCGCCGCCACCGGGTCTCACTGTTGTGCATCGCCGTCCAAAGTAGAGAGTCACGATGGAGCTCCATTTGTGCTTCTTTGGTCATCGCCGAGAAGTGGAGCTGTGTTCCACGCTGCTGTCGCCATCGATCCACGGCCACCACTGTGAGGGTTCCGCCACCGTCGTTCCAGTGCCATCGCTTGTGTCCTTCGTGCCACTACCGTGAGTAAAGTCTGCCACTGGTACTAGTTGAAACGCCAAAGTTGCTGTTTTGATTCTGATGTAATTCGCCCTTGTCCCTACTCATTGTTGTCCTCTGTTCTGCCTCTGCTTGTGATTTTCGTAGTTACCAGAGTCTTTGCCGCGGTGGATACTGTCAATGGAGTTGCTGGGAGCCAATTTTGGAGCTTCCCTTGATGATTCTGATGTTGCTACGTAGGTTTCGAGCTGTTGTATTGTTGCCAGATGAAGGAAAGCGCCACTGCTATTGCCCGACAGAAGCTTCCCCTGCCTTCCCAATTCTATTCTTGAAACTGTAACACCCTTGCTCATGCTCTGTTTCCCGAATCTATTTCTCTACCATATTTTGTTCTGATTACAATAGTATATGTTAATGTCTCTGTTTAGTATTATCGTCTTTATCCGGAACCACTGATGTCACCACTATAGAGATGATTGGGATAGGTGCGATTGTCATTGTTGTTGCTGCCCCAGAAGAAGTGAGGCTGCTGTTGCTGCTGCTGTTCCGGCCGCATTGGCTATTGTAAACTGGGAAAAAGAAAGGGATCGTTGCGTTTAAATTCGACGGTTTTGGCTAGTCGAGGTAGGGGATTTATTTTTAAAGTTAAACATTTTTAATTTAAAATGCGTACAAAGTTATTTGGATAAGTACAAATGGTTAACAAAGGTTAAGAATTTCTTAATTAACATGAATGACTTGAAATGCATTTGGAATTAGTTGGTTGTTGTGATTATTTTGAGCTGTCACTGAAATTAGATGCTGTTGGGA
>QBTX01002059.1:0-26118 GCA_003063285.2 Arachis monticola
ATGTTTATGTTGAATATTTGACTAGTTTGGTTATATTTTTCTTTTCGCTTTTAATTTATCATGTTTTACTTTTATGCCTACAAGGGGTTTGTGAAAATGCCAATTATGAGTTTGGTAGATTTTCACACCTTGACTTGGGAAATGAGTTCCTAGGATACTAGAGGCATAATGTCCGGATTTTATTTTAAGTGGGGGGGTAATCTTAGGTAGTTAGTTGACTCTTGTTTTCAATTGACGCAAGCTTTTTACCAATTAATTGGTAAGTTAGCTAGGACTTATGGATTAAGGTCATTTATGCTTGCTTGACTTAATCCTCGATGTTAGGGTTTGACTAAGTGAGCATTGACTCATGATAGTTTCCATAAGGTTGTGGTTATGAACGATGATAGTATTCATACCATGGGTCGAGCTAAGCGAGCCGAGTTGGATGAAGACAAAAATGACCGACCTCTTAAAGGTTGGTCCACACCGACCTCTTCCAAAAGCTCGCCTAATTGCTACAGAGGTCCAAGAAGGCCCAAACAAGGAACACAGCCCCACCTAAAGGCGGCTGGCCAAAGATAAGGGGACTCACTCGCAAAAGATAAGATAATAACTAACTTATCTTAGGGAGGTCACCCCACACTACTATAAATACATTAGAGCACCCAGATATAACTCATATCTGATTCTTAATAAAAAAAACCTGCTTAAAAGCCCATGCTAACTAAAGCACCGGAGTAATCTTGCAGGTACCGCAACCCTCCGGTGATCAAGGATCAGCAGCACCACCAAGATCCAGCAAGTCGGACACAGCCAGCTCTGACCCCATCAGAAGATCTCATCCGGGATTGACCTATAGTTTCAGGTACCCTCGGAACATTGGCGCCATTTGCCGGGGAACAACATGGAACTCATCCCATCATCATGGAGGACAACTTTGACAACGATCACAACTCTGGCTTGGAGGACAGAATGCCACATAAGAACATGGAGACCATACCAAAGGATATCCCTCAAAACAAGGGAGACAAACAGCACTAAAATGCAGAAATTTTTTAGAGGGCCATCCATGAACAACAGAATCGTCTTAAACAGCTAGAACAAGAAGCCGACTGGTAGCATGAGGCTGAGCGAGATTTACGAAAGAAACCAGAGCTGATAAACCCATTTGTAGGGTTTATCTTGTGCCTGATTTAGGGATCTTATAACCTTTTACCCACATTTATCCAATGACAATCAGCACGTATTTATAACTTCTCCTTTAATTGTGCTTAAGGGTGGAAAACATGTTTTTTAGGTTTAAATAGTAAATTTATTTCACCTTGATTCCATTAGATGCCTTGATATGTTTGTTAAAGTGTTTCAGATTAGGAGCAAATATTGGATCAAGGGAATGAAGGAAAAAGCATGTATAAATGGAGAACTTCATGAAGAAATGAAGGAATCGCAAAAGCTGTCAAGCTACCTCTTCGCACTTAACGACCATAACTTGAACTATCAGAATCCAAATGAGCGGTTTCAAGTTGCGTTGGGAAAGCTAACATCTAGGGCTTGCGAAATAATATAAGATTTTCATGTTGCATTTTCGACATAGGGCACACACACGCGCACTGGTACGCTATGCGTCCATGGGCGCACACAATTCACTTAGTCAAACACGTGGCTAGCATTTTGAAGCCTTGTGGGCCCAATCCAACTCATTTCTGATGCTTTTTAAGCCAATGATTAAAAGGAATTAATCATACTTTCACACATTTTGTTTAGTTTTAGTTTAATTTTGGAGGGAAAGTTAGTTTTAGAGAGAGAAGCTTTTCACTTCTTCTCTAGGATTAGGTAATTAGGATTAGGATTAGTTCTTAGATCTAGATTTCAATTCACCCTTCTTCTACTTTTGATTCTCCATTTTATTTTACGTTCATCTTCCTTTATTTCTTTTGTTGTAATTCTCTTCTATTTTTCTTCCATGCTTTTTGTAGATACTACTTTTGTTCCTTCTCTCTCTTTCAATTCAATTAGAGGTAATTCATAATAATTGTGTTCCTTTTGATTGTTGTTGTTAATTCTTGCCATATATTGTTGTTAGATTCTATTTTGTTTCAATTTACTTTGCTTTCCTTTTATTCCTTCCAAGTGTTTGATAAAATGCTTGGTTAGATTTTAGTATAGATTTATTCCTCTTGGCTTGGTAGAGTAATTAGTGACGCTTGAGTTGTCTAATTCCTGTTGATTGATAATTAGAAGTTGCTATTGATTTGGATACCACTAACGTAGTCTTTCCCTTGGGAGTTGGCTAGGACTTGTGGAATCGTTGATTCATCCACTTTGACTTTCCTCCATGATTAGAGGTTAACTAAGTGGGTAGCCAATGGACAATTTTGGTCACAATTGAGGAGGATAACTAGGATAGGACTTCTAATTCTCACAACATTGCCAAGAGCTTTTCTGAGTTGTTAGTTTATTTTTATTGCCATTTACATTTAGTCTCTTATCCAAAACCCCAAAATACAACTCATAATCAATAACAAACACTTTGTTGCAATTCTAGGGAGAACGACCCGAGGTTCAATACTTCGGTTTATAAATTTAGGGGTTCTTATACTAGTGACAACAACAAATTTTTGTATGAAGGATTATTGTTGGTTTAGAAACTATACTTGCAACGAGATTATCATTTGTGAATTCTAAGATCACACAAAAGTCTAATCATAAAATGGTGCAATTGCCGGGGCAATTGCAAATGGTGTTTATGTTTTGGTTATTGTATATATGTGAATATTGTAATAGGTTAGTATTTTGCTTGCTTCTAGTTCTTTGTAGTTTTTATTTTATTTTTCCACTATAAATTCTCACTTTGGCTATAATTTTTGGTTCTGATTGTGTTGTAGGAAATACGGACTTCAATGACCACATTGTCAAGGATGGAACCACAAAGATGGGAGGAGCCTCAATGAATTGATCACTCCTATTGGCAACAACCTCTGGATACTTATAGGTATAATACCATCCTAATACATGTCAACTCAATGGCTATGGTGAATTTCCTTGGTGACAATCAACAACACCATCATATGCCTATGACTCTATTCCTCAAACATCAAACATCACCATGCTCACAAGCCTTCCCATACCAAGCACCATCCTCTTATGAACCATATCCATCATATGACCAATCACCCGTACCATGTTCTTATGACCATTATGAGCGAGAACCTTTAGAACCACCACAACCATATCAAGATTACTATCATGAACCACCTCAATGCAGACCATCTCCATGCCTTTACCAAGAAAAACCACCTTCCTACTATAATTCTTTCTCAAAACTAATGAAGCCCTCTTATCACACCCCAAGCCCCAATAGATGATTCTCTTACCTTGCTACTTCAAGGATAAGCGGATATGCAAAGGAAAACCCTAGAGTTTGTGACTAAATTAACCAAGGTAGTGACAACATTAGCCTACCAATTTTTGAATACTCAAGGTGTCTCTGTGGCTACATGTGAAAACCAAAAGAAGAAAAAAATTTAGTTTAAAAGTAAACTGAAATGTTAAACCGGAAGAGAAAATTGAACTTTATATTGGACAATTAGAGAAACCTCATGGTTATTGAAAAAAGGGGAGAAGTGGTTGAAAATCTAGGGAGATGCGACACACCATGTGAATCCAACAACCTCTGGAGCCATATCAAAATTGAAAGAATAGAGAACGGTTGATCAAGAGATGAATTCAATCATCAATGAATTTTCGTCAAAAGTGGAATCCTCTCCTTTAGGACACGAAAATGTAGCTATTGGTGACCTTGTTGAAGACTCTCTCAATAAGTGTGAAGGCAATACGGAAAAAGATCTCACACAACCCCCTGAGTTTGACTTGATTGATGGTGAGGGGGAATTGGAAGAGGTCAACAAACAAGAGGGAGGAGGAATATTGAGGGAGTTGTCAAATGAGGTGAAAATACAACAAAGAAGGAGCCTAAAGAAGTAGACCTCGCATTGTCTAAGTGTGGGGAGGTCTCCTTCCCCAAGTCACCATCCAACACAACTTTCAATTGGGTAAAATCCTTATCCCTAAGCTTTACTTTCCCGACTTGAATATGTTTAATTGAAATGATGGTCAACCTTAGAAGCTCTTTGTGGAATTAAGAACAAAGAGGAGTTGTGTAGTGGTTTGAGGTTTGGAATTAAGCTCATTAAGGTCCAAAGCTTCAAAGTATATAGGGACTATGATTGGATGAATGCTACTTTACATGGGGCTAGGAAAGCTTGGTATGCTAGAGAGAATTCTGCTTGTTCTACTTGTCAACCGCCCGAACTGAAAACTAATGAAGATCCACAAGAAACGGGTGCGAAAATAAAGATATGGATCCCGGATCGAAACATGGAGACTAACTAAGGGAGCTATATCTTGGGTGGAACTCCACACAAGCGTGGTGAAGATAGTTGGAAATTCTGTCAACCAATTGAAGACCAATGATCCTTGGAGATTCAAAGATAAGTACAAGCATAAGCCACCATGACAAGGAGCTTCCCAAAATGTCCAACTTAAGGACTTAAACTAAAATTGCTAGGTGGGAGACATCCCACCATGGTAAACTTTTTCCATCTCTTGTATGTATACTTAATAAGTGATTAGAGTTGCCATCAATTGGGTAGTTTTTCTTCTTCAATATCTCTATTATCATTTTGTTTTGATTGATAGGTTATTATAGTTAGGTTTTGATTAAGTTTAGATTTTTTAAAAGTGGTTACTTGAAAGTGCAAGTTGTGTTATTTTGACTTGAAATTTTTTCTAAAAACTTAAAGATTTTTTGTAATATTTGAATTTTGGTTGCTTCAGAGTTTTTATAGGTTGGAAGAGTGTCAAATTCTATTTCTATGCTTCTAAAAAAAAAAAGAAGCGCCAGGCCACCGCGTACGCGTTCATTAAGCATTTTTCGCCAATCCACGCCGCACGCGTCATGCGCGCGTATGCCTGGATTGAAAATGTTCACCCCAAAGCCAAAAATCCGAGGTTGTGCGACACACTGCGCGCCGCATTGTGCCTTGGCACAAAACCACTGACGTGTATGCTACACTGACGCATACGCGTCACTCTCGAAAAAAAAAACCATCGACGCGTGCACGCCATGCGCGCGTACGCGTGGATTTGCACGCCTGTTTTCTCCTTCTCCTTTCTCCTTCGTCTTCTTTCTTCTTTTCTTCCGTTTTCTTTTATTGGCATTTGCTTACTTTCATTCATTGCAATTTTAATTTTGATTTATAGCTTGTGTGTAATGTTTCTTGTGGTTTTTAACGTTTCTTATTTTAATATATGGTGTTGCATCCCTTTCCTACTCAATTTGTTGATGAATTCATGCTTATTGTTGTCGTCGTGACTTTGTTGATATTGATGGGTGATGAAAACTTACATCAATGCTTCATCTTTATGACTCTTGGTATCTTTGTGCATTGATATACCTAATATTTTTTCATAACCCACTCTTTTCCTGTTGGAACTTGAGGTGCTCAGATATGCTGCTAACATGGCTTGAACTTTACTCTGGGCACAAGTATTAGTTAATATGCCATTTGCTTTTATTGCTTTTTCACTTACATGTGTAGCTAACATGTATTTAAGAACCTTACTCTTATTTGGCATTCCGCCCCGCCTGATGGTTGCGTCGTCTGGCGTTGATATCTTGTTATAGGCTTAATTTTTCTGTTTTTTTCTTCCTTTTTGTTTTTTTTTTTTTTTTTAAAAGAAATGAAAAGTTTCTTAATGGGGCAACGAACAAGTCATCCGCACAACCCTTTTGAAGGAGCTCATAAATTGTAGCCAACCCGTCCACCTTGCCTTCCTTTGCATGCACCGAGACGGTGCAATCTTCAAGTGTGAGGAGGTCATCCGACCGATCTCCAATGGTAACAATTCCTTTTTTCAACACCAATGTTATTTAGTTATTGCATTCCATTCAGTTTTTTTTTTTTAGAATTTTTGTTGGCATTCTTAATTTTGCATATATATTTTTTTTTTTTTTTTTTTGTCAAAATAATGAGATTTTTTCAAGGATTTCTATCTATATAGGGCACCTCAATTGATTGAGTGAAAAACTTATAGAACTTGTCTGAATTATATTATATTTGTTGGATCATGATTTTTTAGGTAAGAAACACAAGTATAGTGAGATTGTGAAAGCCTATTTGTGTGGTTACATTATATAGCCACTTATTTTCTCCCTTTTGTGTGCATTATTCTCTTCTATGATTGTAATCTTTTGATTTGTTTGATTTCTGTTATGTCCACTTTATTTTATGTTGTATACATGTATTATATGATTGAGGCCACCATTATTTCATTAGCTCAACTACCCAAATACCTGCCCGTTTTTCTCCCATTGTTAGCCAATTTGAGCCTACAATTAACCTGCTTGTTCTTAATTTTAGCACATTACAACCTTAAATGGAAAAACAATAATTGTCCTTTAATTTGGATATTTGATTAGGCTTAGGCTAGCCGAGTGTGTGTACATTCAAGTGTGGGAAAACTGGCCATTGGTTGGGATAAAAGGGTATTTTGTTTTTGTATCTCTATATTTGGGAATTGGGTACATGCTCGTGTGTTAATCAAATGTAAAACCATATGAATTGGATACTCCTGTATATACTTTAATGGCAAAAGAAAAAAAAATATGTGAAAATAAAAGAAAAACAACATATGTAGAGTCATGCAAAATGAAAAGAGAAAAATAGAAACAAAAGAAAAGAAAATAGAAAAGTTAATAAAAAGGGGACAAAATGCCCAAGGCAAGCTCAATAATGAACCAATGCATATGTGTTGTGATCAATGAAAAAGAGAATGCATGAGCATGTGAAAAGTGAGAAACTGGGTAGTTAGTTAGAACATTAATATGTATACGGGAGTGTCATAGGTTAGGTGGGAAGTTTAAGGCTTGCATGAAAAGATTCAAATTTTCAAGCTACTATGAACCAAATATGCAGTCCTAGCCGTTGCAACCCTAGCCCATTACAACCGATGAAAGACCTCATGATATGTATGGCATGCATTGATAAAAAATGAAATTGTTGATTGTTAGATGAAAACAATCTTGTAAATGCATGATTAGGGGAGAATTGATGGGACAACCCAAACACTTGAGGCAAGTAGAGTATAAACACATCCGAGTGAGGTGTTCATTGTCTCATTACGTGTTTCACCTATGATCATCATTCTTCCATCAAGTTTTAGAAATACTTTAATAGCTCAATTAGTGGATTTGGCATGATTGCTAATACCTTTAGGCCCTTGGTGCATATATGTAATCCTGGGGAATTAATTTATTTTGCATCTAAGCGAATTGCATCATGATAGGAAATTGCATGATAGTTTAGGGTGCATTTAGGTTTATGTATTTCATTGAACTAATGTTGATAACCCCTTTGCCTTTCTCTTGGTTAACTATGAGGACATGCTTGTTAAGGTGTGGGGAGGGTTGATAAACCCATTGTTTAGGGTTTATCTTGTGCCTGATTTTGTAGGGATTTTATAAACCTTTTATTCCCGTCACAATTTATCCAATGAATGATGACTGGTTTGTTTACTTCTCCTTTAATTGTGCTTAAGGGTTAGAAGAAACATGTTTTTAGGTCTGTGTGAAAATAGCTAATCTAATTCCCTTGATTCATTAGATCCTTTGATATGTGTTGTTAGGTTGATTTGCAAGATTTACGGAGGCAAATGAATTGGATCAAGGACATGAAGAAAAGCATGTAAAATGGGAGAACTCATGAAGAAAATGAAGGGATGCAAAGCTGTCAAGCCGACCTTTCGCAACTCTAATACTGACGCATAACTTGAGCTATAGAGATTCAAATGATGCGGTTCAAGTTGCGTTGGAAAGTTAACATCCAGGGCTTCCGAATATATAAATTTTTCATGCGTTGCATTTCGCATAGGATGACAACGCACGGTCACACATCAGCGGGTATGCGGCGCAGCACAATTGTCCTCAGTCAAGAACGTGGCAGATTATTACGAAAGCCTGTGTGGTCCCAATCCAACTCATTTTTTTGATGGCTATTTAGCCAAGATTGAAAGGGAAATTAACATACTTTCACACATTAGTTTAGTTTAGCTTTAATTTTTTAGAGGAAAAAGCTAGTTGTAGTGAGAGGAACTCTCAGCTTCTCTCTACTGAATTAGGAATTTAGGATTAGGTATAGTTCTTTAGACTCTAGATTTCATTCATCCTTTCTTCTACTTTTGTGTCTCAATTGCTTGTTGTTACATTCATGGCGTCCTTTATTCTGTTTGTTGTAATCTGTTTCTATTTTGCTTCCATGCTTTGTTGTAGATATACTTTTGGTTCTTTCTTTTTATTTTCACATATTTTTTTTCTTTTTGCCATAAAGTATATACAAGAGTATCAATTCATATGGTTTTACATTTGATTAACACACGAGCATGTACCCAATTCCCAAATATAGAGATACAAAACAAAAATACCCTTTTATCCCAACCAATGGCCCAAGTTTTCCCACACTTGAATGATACTCACACTCGCTAGCCTAAGCTAATCAAATATCCAAATAAAGGACATTTATTGTTTTTCGCTTTAAGGCTTGTAATGTGCTAAAATTAAGAACAAGCAGGTTAATTGTAGGCTCAAATTGGCTAACAATGGGAGATAAAAGGTAAGGCTATTTGGGTAAGTGAGCTAAAGGAAATGGTGGCCTCAATCATATAAATACATGAATACACAAAATAATGGACATAAAGAATCAAACAAATCAAAGATTACAATCATAGAAAGAGAATAATGCATACAAGAAGGGAAAATAAGTGGCTATATAATGTAACCACACTATTAGGCTCAAATCTCACTTACTTGTGTTCTTAGCTAAAAAATATGATCCACAATATATATAATTCAGACAAGTTCTATAAGTTTTCACTCAAATCAATTGAGGTGCCCTATAGATAGAAATCTTGAAAAAATCTCATTATTTTGACTAAACTTATTATGTATATATATGCAAAATTAAGAAATGCAACAAAAATTCTAAAAAAAAAAAAACTAGAATGGAATGCAATAACTAAATAACATTGGTGTTGAAAAAGGAATTGTTACCCATGGAGATCGGTCGGATGACCTCCCCACACTTGAAGATTGCACCGTCCTCGGTGCATGCAAAGGAGAGCAATGTGGACGGGTTGCTACAATTTATGAGCTCCTTCAAAAGGTTGTGCGGATGACTTGTTCGTTGCCCCATTAAGAAACTTTTCATTTTCTTCCTTCTTGGTGGCCAACCTAAAAGGAAAGAAAAAGAAAGAAAATTAAGCCTATAACAAAGATATCAAAGCAGAGAGAACATAGGCGGGGGCGAATGCCAAATAAGAGTATGGTTCACACTACATGTTAGCTACACATGTAAGTGAAAAAGCAATATAAGCTAATGGCATATTAACTAATACTTGATGCAAGAGTAAAGTCAAAGCATGTAGAGCATATTGAGCATCAAGTTCAAACAGGAAAGAGTGGGTTATGAAAAATAATATTAGGTCATATCAATGCACAAAGATACAAGAGTCATAAAAGATGAAGCATTGATGTAAAAGTTTCATCACCCATCAATATCAAACAAGTCACGAAGCACCAAAATAAGGCATGAAATTCTCAACAATTGAGTAGGAAGATGCAACACCATTATTAAAATAAAAAACGTAAAAAAAAGAAAATTACAACAAGCTATAAAATCAAAATTAAAATGCAATGAATGAAAGTAAGCAAATGCAATAAAAGAAAACGGAAGAAAAGAAGAAAGAAGAAGAAAGGAGAAAGGAGAAAGGAGGAAAACAGGGTGCAAATCCACGCGTACGCGCGCATGGCGTGCACGCGTCGATGGTTTTTTTTTTTCGAGAGTGACGCGTATGCGTCATGTACGCATACACGTCAGTGGTTTTGTGCCAAAGGCACAATGCGCGCGCAGTGTTCGCACAACTCTCGGATTTTTGGCTTGGGGTGAAATTTCTCAATCCAGGCATACGCGCGCATGACGCGTGCGCGTGGATTGGCGAAAATGCTTAATGAACGCGTATGCGTGCATGGCGCTCTTTTTTTTTTTAGAAGCATAGAAATAGAATTTGACACTCTCCTAACCTATAAACACTCTAAAGCAACCAAAATTCAAATTTAACAAAAATCTTTAAGTTTTTGAAAAAATTTTCAAAGTCAAAATAAACACAACTTGCACTTCAAGTAACCTACTTTAACAACAATCTAAACTAATCAAAACACACTATAATAACCTATCAATCAAAACAAAATGTATAAGAGTATATTGAAGAAGAAAACTACCAATGATGGCAACTCAAATCACTTATTAAGTATACATACAAGAGAATGGAAAGAGTTTACCATGGTGGGATGTCTCCCACCTAGCACTTTTAGTTTAAGTCCTTAAGTTGGACATTTGGGAAGCTCCTTGTCATGGTGGCTTATGCTTGTACTCATCTTTGAATCTCCAAGGATCATTGTTCTTCAAATAGTTGACAGAAATTCCAACCTTCTTCACCAAGTTTGGATGGAGTTCCACCCAAGATATGAGCTCCCTTAGTTAGTCTCCATGTTTCGATCCGGGATCCCATATCTTATTTTCGCACCCGTCTTCTTGTGGATCTTCATTAGTTTTCAGTTCGGGCGGTTGACAAGTAGAACAAGCAGAATTCTCTCTAGCATACCAAGGCTTCTTCCTAGACCCATGTAAAGTAGCATTCATCCAATCATAGTCCCTATACTTTGAAGCTTTGACCTTAATGAGCTTAATTCCAAACCTCAAACCACTACACAACTCCTTTTTACTCTTAATTCCACAAAGAGCTCTAAGTTGACCATCATTTTCAATTAAACCATATTCAAGTGGGAAAGTAAAGCTTAGGGATAAGAATTTTACCCACTTGAATGTTGTGTTGGATGGTGACTTGGGGAGGGAGACCTCCCCACACTTAGACAATGCGAGGTCTACTTCTTTAGGCTCTTCTTTGTGTATTTTCACCTCTTGACAACTCCCTTCAATTCCTTCTTGTTTGTTGACCTCTTCCAATTCCCCCTCACCATCAATCAAGTCAAACTCAGGGGGTTGTGTGAGATCTTTTTCCGTATTGACTTCACACTCATTGAGAGAGTCTTCAACAAGGTTGCCTTCAATAGCTACATTTTCGTGTCCTAAAGGAGAGGATTCCACTTTTGACGAAAATTCATTGATGATTGAATCCATCTCTTGATCAACCTTCTCATATTCTTCAATTTTGATATGCTCCAGAGGTTGTTGGGATTCACATGGTGGTGTCGCATCTCCTAAATCTTCAACCACTTCTCCCCTTTTTTCAATAACCATAGGTTTCTCTAATTGCTCCAATATAAAGTTCAATTTCTCCTTGTCCACCGGATTTTCCAATCTCTCCTTCATACTTTGCTCTTCTTTTGGTTTTTCACATGTAGCCACAGAGACACCTTGAGTATTCAAACATTGGTAGGCTAATGTGTGCACTACCTTAGTCAAATTAGTCACAAACTCTAGGGTGTTCCTTTGCATATCCGCTTGTCCTTGAAGTAGCAAGGTAAGAGAATCATCTATTGGGGCTTGGGGTGGATAAGAGGGTTCATTATTTTGGAGAAAGAATTTATAGTAGGAAGGTGGTTTTTCTTGGTAAGGGTATGGAGATGGTCTGCATTGAGGTGGTTCATGATAGTAATCTTGATATGGTTGTGGTGGTTCTAAAGGTTCTTGCTCATAATGGTCATAAGAATAGGACATGGGTGATTGGTCATATGATGGATATGGTTCATAAGAAGATGCTTGGTATGGAAAGGCTTGTGAGCATGGTTGATGTTGATGTTGAGGATAAGAGTCATAGGCATATGATGGTAGTTGTTGATTGTCACAAGAATATTCACCATAGCCATTGAATTGACATGTATTAGGATGGTGATTATACCTATAAGTATCCGGAGGTTGTTGCCAATAGGAGTGATCAATTCCTTGAGGCTCCTCCCATCTTTGTTGGTTCCATCCTTGACACATGTGGTCATTGAAGTCCGTATTTCCTACAACACAATTAGAACCAAACTCATAGCCAAAGTGAGAATTCATAGTGGAAAAATAAAATAAAACTAACAAAGAACTAGAAGCAAGCAAAATACTAACCTATTTACAATATTCACATATATACAATAACCAATAACATAACACCATTGCAATTCCCCGGCAATGGCACCATTTTTATGATTAGACTTTTGTGTGATCTAGAATTCACAAATGTAATCTCGTTGCAAGTATAGTTTCTAAACCAACAATAATCCTTTCATACAAAAATTTGTTTGTCACTAGTATAAACCCCTAAATTTATAAACCGAAGTATTGAACCTCGGGTCGTTCTCCCTAGGAATTGCAACAAAGTGTTTTGTTATTGATTATGAGTTGTATTTTGGGGTTTTGGATAAGAGACGTGAAATGTAAATGGCAATGAAAATAAACTAACAACTAGAAAGCTCTTGGCAAGGTTGTGAGAATTAGAAGTCCTATCCTAGTTATCCTCCTCAATTGTGACCAAAATTGTCCATTGCTACTACTTAGTTACCTCTAATCATGGAGGAAAGTCAAGTGGATGAATCAACTTGATTCCACAAGTCCTAGCCAACTCCCAAGGGAAAGACTAGCGTTAGTGGTATCCAAATCAATTAGCAACTTCAAAACATAAGATGCAATAGCATACTGAATATCTAACACACACACACAAAAAAAAAAAAGAGAATAAAATCTATACCAAAATCTAACCAAGCATTTTATCAAACACTTGGAAGGAATAAAAGGAAAGCAAAGTAAATTGACAACAAAAATAGAATCTAACAACAATTATGGCAA
Organism: Arachis monticola; assembly: GCA_003063285.2. Classification (NCBI taxonomy): domain Eukaryota; kingdom Viridiplantae; phylum Streptophyta; class Magnoliopsida; order Fabales; family Fabaceae; genus Arachis; species Arachis monticola. The sequence goes on from QBTX01002059.1 coordinate 12,882, forward strand.
TGAATTAACAACAACAATCAAAAGGAACACAATTATTATGAATTACCTCTAATTGAATTGAAAGAGAAGAGAAGGAACAAAAGTAGATCTACAACAAAGCATGGAAGCAAAATAGAAGAGATTACAACAAAAGAAAAAAGGAAGATGAATGTAATAACAAGAATTGAGAAACAAAAGTAGAAGAAGGCATGAATTGAAATCTAGATCTAAGAACTAATCCTAATCCTAATTCCTAATCCTAGAGAAAAGTGAGAGCTTCTCTCTCTAAAACTAACTTTCCCTCCAAAAATTAAACTAAACTAAACTAATGTGTGAAAGWATGTTAATTCCCCTTTAATCCTTGGCTTAAATAGCATCAGAAATGAGTTGGATTGGGCCCACAAGGCTTCTAAAATTGCTGGCCACGTGTTTGACTAAGTGAATTGTGTGCGCCCATGGACGCATACGCGTACCATGCGCGTGTGTGTCCCTATGTGAAATGCAAGCATGACAAATATTATATCATTTCGAAGCCCCAGATGTTAGCTTTCCAACGCAACTTGAACCGCATCATTTGGATCTCTATAGCTCAAGTTATGGTCGTTTAAGTGCGAAGAGGTCAGCTTGACAGCTTTTGCGATTCCTTCATTTCTTCATGAATTCTCCATTTATACATGCTTTTCCTTCATTCCCTTGATCCAATATTTGCCTCCTAAATCTGAAATCACTTAACAAACATATCAAGGCATCTAATGGAATCAAGGTGAATTAGATTTAGCTATTTTAAGACCTAAAAACATGTTTTCACCCTTAAGCACAATTAAAGGAGAAGTTATAAAACYATGCTATTTCATTGGATAAATGTGGGTAAAAGGTTATAAAATCCCCTAAATCAGGCACAAGATAAACCCTACAAATGGGGTTTATCAGCCTCCTGGTTTCTCTTCGTAAATCTCGCTCAGCCTCATGCTACCAGTCGGCTTCTTGTTCTAGCTGTTTAAGACGATTCTGTTGTTCATGGATGGCCCTCTAAAATTTCTGCATTTTAGTGCTGTTTGTCTCCCTTGTTTTGAGGAATATCCTTTGGTATGGTCTCCATGTTCTTATGTGGCATTCTGTCCTCCAAGCCAGAGTTGTGATCGTTGTCAAGGTTGTCCTCCATGATGATGGGATGAGTTCCATGTTCCCCGGCAATGGCGCCAATGTTCCGAGGGTTACCTGAAACTGAAGGTTGATGATCACGGATGAGATCTTCTGATGGGGTCAAAGCTGCTGTGTCCAACTTGCTGGATCTTGGTGGTGCTGCTGATCCTTGATCACCGGAGGGTGGTGGTACCTGCAAGAGACTCCGGTGCTTAAGTTAATACGGGCTTTAAGCAGGTTTTTTTTATGTAGAATCAGAGTATGAGTTATACCTGGGTGCTCCAGTGTATTTATAGTAGTGTGGGGTGACCTCCCTTAAGATAAGTTAGTTATCTTATCTTATCTTTTGCGAGTGAGTCCCCTTATCTTTGGCCAGCCGCCTTTAGGTGGGCTGTGATCCTCTGTTTTGGGCCTTCTTGGGCCCTTATAGCAATTCGGCCGAGCTCTTTGGGAAGAGGTCGGTGTGGACCAACCTTTAAGAGGTCGGTCGTTTTTGTCTTCATCCAACTCAGCTCGCCTAGCTCGACCCATGGTATGAATACTATCATCGTCATAACCACAACTATGGAAACTATGATGAGTCAATCTCACTTCGTCAACCCCTAACATCGAGGAGTAAGTCAAGCAAGCATAATTGACCTTAATCCATAAGTCCTAGCTAACTTACCAAATTAATTGGTAAAAAGCTAGCGTCAATGAAAACAAGAGTCAACTAACTACCTAAGAATTACCACTAAATATCGGACATTATGACTCTAGTATCCTAGGAACTCATTTCCCAAGTCAAGGTGTGAAAATCTACTCAAAACTCATAATTGGCATTTTCACAAACCCCTTGTAGGCATAAAAGTAAAACATGTAAAATTACAAAGGAAAAAGAAAACTATAACCAAACTATTCACAATATCAACAATAAACATGCAATCAAGCAAATATAAACCATAAAACATCAAATTTATCAATTAAAACTTCAAGAAACCAAAATTGCATATATTAATAAAGTAACTTGAACCATAAGACAATAAAAGTAAAAGTGGTGTAATTAAAGAGAAATTAAAGAGTACTTACAAAAGAGTTGAGCAAAATCTAAGATGAAAGCTTGAAACTATAAAATACTACAATGAAAACCACATAAACCCTAAAAGAGAATTTCTACACTACTCCTACTCCTAATGCGTTTTCTACCCTAAAAAACTAATCTAAAACCTAATGCCTTGATATGTGATATTGTCCCCTTCATATAGCCTTGAAATTCGGCTTCAATGTAACACCCTACCATACAGAGTCTTATGCTTAAGTCATAAAATAGAGGTGGCGAGATATTAAGACCTCTAAAAATAAAATTTAGTACGTATAGTAGTGTGAAAAGGTTTATAACTAGGAGCCTCTAAAGAAAAAAAGGGGGTAAATCAAAACCGGTAAATTGAAAAGCGCAACACTCCGATCGATAACATAAACAAAACAGATATAGGATAAGCTAACATGAGAAGATAAATAAGAGAGTGCCAAGAATACAGATATCAAGGCTCAAGACTCGGTTTGCAAAGGTAACTGGTCCGAGCATAAAAGTATACATATATATATAAAGGAACTGCCGAAAATAAACCCCAACAGACAATATACTAAACATGTTTCTCCAAAATACCTTCTAAGAGGAGTCAATACAAAATATATATAAACAGTGGAGAATATAAGTATCTAAGCAGGTACATAGAATCAAAATAAAATCCCGAGAGCTAAGGATCTTCGCCAAAATAGAAGTCTCCAGCATGCCTCAGCGAGGAGCCTCACGTCCTGCATTTGAAAACCACAAAATGCATATGGGTGAGAACCAGAGGTTCTCAGCATGGTAACAGTGCCCAAATATCTAATATGTAATGTCCTGGGAAAGCCGAAGGCAATCCTAGAACTTCTAGTTATAATCAAAGCGTATAAATGTAACTAAACCATGAGAAAGTGAAAGTAGGCAACTAACTTAAGGATCTTCAATCTAACTAAATATCCCCTTTCCAAGTCCTTCGAACCTCCCAACCGACAACAGTAATGATATGCAAACACAAGTATGTCACACAAGAATGCATAAGTAGGAAGCAGATATGGTAGTTAGACAAGTAGCAAGTAAATATGCAGACAATTAGGCATGCCAAACAAATCACATATAATGTATATGATGCATGCCTGTCCTAGTGACTGATGAGTCTCATCTGTCGGTTATAAAGCCAACCCGACAAGTCCTGGTAGCTAATCATTGGACTGTCCTTCTGTCGTGCATCCCCAACTCGAGTTATTCACAATATAAATCTTAATTCACATCCAACACCCTCAATGGTGTATATTCACGGGAGTGAGCTCATCTGGAACTTTAACATTGTCCGGCCACACTTACGACATAGGGTCAGCAGAGTATCGAGTCTCCACCTGGAGTACGTAGTGGCTAGCCACTGCTTTCACCCAGGGAAACTCGTATTTCAAATAGGTGGAGTGCAACAATCATAATATCAATAATTCAATTCAGCATATATGCATTCAATCACAGCCATACATTAACATTCATCTCAGCCATTCGACTTATAAATCACAATTCATTATCAGCCATAAACCATCATCACACACGCCATTTGGCTCATAACACATTCAGCCCTTTCGGCTCGTATCATACTCAGCACTCCACCATCCTCCTCAACAACTCATATCATCATTAATCATAACTCATCATAATATCTCCTTTCTTCATCCACAAATTACCCTTTTCCCTAGCTTCCTCCTAATCACTAGGCATTCTATATTGATCTAAGATTTAAGGCATGAAATTGGGGATTTATAAGTGTGAAACAACATCTCGGAAGGTTACAAGCTTGTTGGTAATGTGAAAGACTTGAAAACAAAAGTTTTAGAAAAGAATAGGGTCGTGTGCGTACGCACAAGGGTGTGCGTGTGCACGCCCAGAAGTATTTTCAAAAAGTGTGCGTGCGCACAAGCTTGTGCGTACGCACAGAAAGTAAAATTTCCATTGTTGAGTATGTGCACAAGGTGTACTAGCGCCATCAACAGAGTGTCATTCCCAACCTATGCGTACGCACAGAGCTGTGAGTACGGATAGCTTGCAAAACCTTATTGATTCTGTGCGCGTACGGGGCGTGCTAGCGCCCCCAGCAGAAGTCACTTCCCTGTGTGTGCGTACGCACAAGTGTGTGCGTGCGCACAGGTCCAGAATTCCACAGGGTGTGCATGCGCACACAACCCAGAAATCATAAATTCTACATAATTTGCAAAATTCAGATTTCAGGCCCAAACTTTCAACGATTATATCTCCTTCCACAAAATTCGGATTTCTACCAAATTTAAACCATTTTAAAGCTTATTAAATTATCTTTCCTTTGATATAAAAATCATCAAATTCGAAAAATAATAGCTCAAGATATGATCCATTGAAGTTCATCAAAATTCCATTTTTACCATAACTCATAAACTCCCAATTTCTAAAACATACACTTCCAAATTCATTTAAAACCAACCAAAACTCATCCCTTCCAACATCAAGCATTTTCAAATTCTCATTCAATAATCAACCCACCAATTCTTCCACTTTAGCCAATCTCAATTCAATAATTCAATGTTTAATCAACATTACACATTTTCAATTTCCAATCAATGCTCAATCCCATCAATCAATATATATAAATTATCACATACTACAATTTCATACTCATCAACAAGGGCCTCAACCCTACCAACAACTAGGCATACCAATCTATATCACTTATAATTTTATATGCTTTACCAACAATTTGCACCACTCACAACCAATCAATCATTGTTAGCATATACTCAACTTAATTCATATCATCCAACAACCACATCAACATTAAAAATCCACAAGATACATACATCACAACAGATTTCACCTCAACCAATTAACAACCTCAATAGTTCAAATCTTATCTTAGGGTCTCTAGCCTAAGTTTTACATTTTAGATACAAGAAACCGAAACCATACCTTGGCCGATTCTCGTCTAACCCGGAACACTTTAAATTTCACTTTTTTCTCAACTTCCAATGTCTTAAAGCTCACAAAATCATATTTCCAAGCACAAAGCTCATTTCCAAGCTTTCCAAGATATCAATCAAGCTTCAATATGCACATACACACTTCCTAAACCACAAATATCATACCCAAACACAATAACTCAATACCCAAATACTTCAATTCAGAATTCTCACTAGGGTTTGAGATCTCTTACCTCATCCAAGGTTCAAGGAGGCAAGAATAAGCCTTTCCTTCAAGTTAATTGGATCCTATAATACAAAAGAGCTCACAATTTCAATATTTTTGCCTAAGAAACTCGAAATCAAGGGCTACAAGATCAGGGGTGAAAACGTGGCTTACCTCTTGCACAAACTTATGGGTTTTGTAGAGCTCGATGCCTCGATCACGTGGCCGTAAACGGTGCGTCAATCAGAGCTCCAGATCAAAAGTTATGATCAATGGAAGTTGGAAGTAAATTGGAACAAGGGTTTCATGTTCCCCCTTTTCCCTTTCTAATTTCAGCATGTGTGTTTGTTTGAGGGAGAGAGAGAGTGATTAACTCTCTTAATTGAGTGATGCTTGGCTGGGCCTTAGGCCCAACGTGGGTCCAGTTGGCCCGATTTGGCCCGTTCGGCCCAATCTTGGGCCGATTTCTTTAAAATTGGTGTCAAAATTCTCGTTTTAATTTTCTCCATCATATTAGACCATAAAAATCTCATATCTTATTTTCTAGAATATATTTTAATTTACGAGTTAATTAGTCATTAATTAACCGGGTTTTACATTCTACTCACCTAATTGGGATTGCCCACAAAATTTGAATTCTGTTACCTGAGAATAGGTGCGGGTAGTCTATTCGCATTTCCAACTCAAGTTCCCAAGTGTGCTCCTCAACACCGGCTCAACTCCATGCCACTTTAACTAATGAAACCTCTTTCCACGTAACTTCTTAATACTCGTATCATCAATCCTAACCAGAGTCACTGGGAGAGTCAAATCTTCCTTTAACTGGACCAATTCAGGTACTAACACATCAGGAGTATACTTCTGAAGTTGCGACACGTGAAATACGTCATGCATGTTCGAAACGTGAGGTGGTAGAGCCATTCGATACGCCACCGTTCCAACTCTCTCGAGAATTTGGAATGGACCGATGTATCAAGGGTTCAGCTTCTTCAGCTTAATCGCTCTACCTACTCCTGTCGTCGAAGTAACCTTAAGGAAAGCATGGTCTCCTTTCTCAAATTCTAAGGGCTTCAGCCTCTGATCGGCGTAACTCTTTTGACGGCTCTGAGCAGTGAGCATCCTATCTCTGATTTTCTTAACCTGTTCAGTGGTTTTAGTTATCATCTTAGGCCCCAACAGACATTTCTCCCCAGCTTCATACCAGCATAACAGAGATTGGCTTTTCCTCTCATACAGAGCCTCATACGGAGCCATTTCGATGCTCGCATGGTAGCTATTATTGTACGCAAACTCCACTAGCGGCATATACCGAACCCAGTTCGCCGGCTGGTCCAAAACACAAGCCCTCAACATGTCCTCTAGGGTTTGGATTGTCCTCTCAGATTGACCATCTATTTGAGGGTGGTAAGCTGTACTTAAGCTCAAACGGGTTTCGAAAGCTTTCTGAAATGCACCCCAGATCCTCAAAGTGAAACGAGGATCTCTGTTGAAAATTATGGGAGTAAGCACACCATGAAGTCTCACAATCTCCTTTATATATAGGCATGCTAACTCCTCAAGAGTATGGTTCATCTGAATGGGTAGAAAGTGAGCTGACTTCGTCAGCCAGTCCACAATCACCCAGACAGCATCAAAACCAGTCCTAGTCCTCGGCAGCCCCGACACAAAATCCATCGCAATGCTCTCCCACTTCCATTACAGAACTTCCAAGGGTTACAATGTCCCGGAAGGTCTCTGATATTCAATCTTCACCTTTTGACAAGTTAAGCACTTTGAGACATATTTCGCCACATCATTCTTCATACCAGGCCACCAGAACATAGCCTTTAGATCATTGTACATCTTAGTACTCCCAGGGTGAATAGAAAATCCACTTTTGTGYAYTTCCTTTAAGATATCTTGTCGCAAAGTCCCAATATCTGGCCCAATGATCCTACCCTTAAATCTCCATAGCCCATCTTGATCCTCTGACACTCTCCACTGCTTCCCTTGCTCAATAGCCGGCAACACCTTTAGTAATACATCATCATTTTGATGAGCCTTCAGGAGTTCAGATTTAAAATCGCTTGAGATCACAAGGTTCCAAACACTTCTTGAACACCGATCTTCAAACTCTCGAATGCCTTGAGCAACTCCTCTTCTCRAAGMATCATCCAAGCARCATACAATGACTTMTGACTTAACGTATCTGCCACAACATTCGCTTTTCCCGGATGGTAATTCAACTCAAAGTCGTAGTCCTTCAGTAACTCCATCCACCTCCTCTGCCACATATTATGCTCTTTCTAATCAAAGAGGTATTTCAAGCTATTATGATCAGAGAAAACTCAGAACTTAACTTCATAGAGGTAATGCCTCCACACCTTTAGCACAAACATAACCGCAGCAAGTTCCAGGTCGTGCATCGGGTAATTGACTTCGTGAGGTCTCAACTGTCGTGAGGCATACGCCACCACATTCCAGTGCTGCATCAGCACGCACCCCARACCCTTTAGTGAGGCATCACAATACACCTCAAATGGTTYATTYGGCTCGGGTAACACCAACACAGACGCGGTAGTCAACTTTYGCTTCAWCRCTTGAAAGCTCTCCTCGCACTCAGAARTCCAYACAAATGGYACGTMCTTGCGACTTAACTTTGTCAATGGTAAAGCCATCTGTGAAAAGCTTTTGATGAATCTCCGATAGTAGCCAGCTAAGCCTAGAAAACTCCTTATCTCAGTAACTGAGGTCGGTCGCCCCCACTCCATCACTGCTTCCACCTTGGAAGGATCTACTGCTATCCCCTGTTTACTCACTACGTGACCCAGAAACTTCACCTCGCTCTTCCAGAACACGCATTTAGACAGTTTCACATAGAGTTTCCTTTTCTTTAGTATCTGCAACACTGTCCTCAAGTGTTCTGCATGCTCTTCTTCGGTCTTAGAATAAATTAGTATGTAATCAATGAAGACGACAACAAACTTATCCATAAACGGGCAGAATATTCTGTTCATATAATCCATAAACACTGCAGGAGCGTTTGTTAGCCCAAAAGACATTACAGTGTACTCGTAATGACCGTAACGAGTCCTAAAAGTGGTCTTAGGGATGTCCTCATCTCTCACCCTTATCTGGTGATAACCGGATCTCAAATCAATCTTGGAGAAAATCCCGGCTCCTTGAAACTGATCCATGAGATCATCAATCCTCGACAGTGGGTACTTATTCTTTATTGTGACCTTGTTCAGTTACCTATAATCTACACAAAGCCGCATACTCCCGTCTTTCTTCTTCACCAATAACACTGGCACGCCCCACGGAGAAACACTTGGTTGGATAAAGTTCTTACCCAACAGATCCTCTAGTTGAGACTTTAGCTCGGCCTTTTCTAGAGGTGACATCCTATAAGGAGCACCCGAGATTGGTCCGGCCCCAGGCACCAACTCAATAGCAAACTCAACCTCTCGGTTAGGTGGAAATTCATCAATATCGTTGGGAAATACCTCCGAAAACTCACACACAACCGGAATTTGCTCCAAGCTTTGATCATCACCCAAGACACCCGCGGTTAACAACAAAATACCCTGACATTCGATCCTAGAATAATTCACTATCATAGAATTCAAGTAATAGCTATTCACCACAATCGGGATAAAGTACACTGATTTTGCAGAACAGTCGAGCAGAATATGGTTCTTAGATAACCAGTCCAAGCCCAAGATAAGATCAAAACCGGTCATCAGCAAACAAATCAAATCATGTACAAAATCACACTGCCTGATCCTAAATAAAACTTGCGGACATCCTAGCCTAGTTACCATGGCTTCATGGGTAGCATTATACACTTTCAGATCGTAGCCCAAGACCACAATCTTCAATCCTAACTCACTAGCCTTTTCAAATGCAATGAACGAATGTGATACTCCAGAATCAAATAAGGCATTTAAATTTTGACCAACCATTTCACATTTACCTCGGATAAATGTCTCGGACCCCTCAACACCCACAGCTGAAGTAGTGAATACCCGACTAGGTTGCTGTGCTCTCCCAGTACCTTGCCTCTGCTTCTCCTGACAGTTAGAAGCTTTATGCCCCGGCTTACCACATGAGTAGCACAAGCCCCATCTAGCCTTACACGGAACACCAAGATGGTAACTCCCACATCTAACACAAGCATGCTCATTCAGAGGCTGCTTCCCAAACCTTCTTCCCAAGAAATTGTTGTTGTTAGGCCTTCTGAAGTTGTTCTGACCCTGAATCCTCTGTGGTACGAAGCCTCCCCACCTGAAAGGCGGACCTCTAGGAGCAAAAATCTTCCCTCAGTTCGGTGGGAATGGTCCCCTATGGCTTCCTCTCTCTGCAGATGCCTTCTTCACAAACTCTTCAGCAACCCTGCTCTTATTACCAACTCAGAGAAAGTCTTGATCTCCATAGGCCCTACTGAACTGAAAATGTCGCTTCGGAGCCCTCTTCATACTTGATACATTTCCACTCCTCGAAGTCTCTCGGAGCTCCTTGACACATGCGGAAAAGCCTGAACAGCTCCTCAAACTTGTCTGCATACTCAGATACAGACATAGCACCCTGCTTCAGCTACAGTAACTCCAGTTCCTTGGCGGTACTGGCGAAATTCGGAAAGTACTTCTTGTAGAATTCCACCTGGAAAGCATCCCAGGTGATAGGGTCATCACCCTGCTATAGGAGTCGTCAGGCCCCCTGCCACCAATGCAATGCTTCCCCAGTGAGTAGATAGGTAGCAAACTCAACACACTGTTCTTCGGGCACCAACTGTGCTTGCAGTGCTCGCTCCATAGCCTAAGACTAAGTATCGGCTTCAGTCGGGTTGGTGGTTCCCTTGAACTTTAGCGGGTTAACCTTTAAGAAGGTTGCCAATGTCATTGGACCTTGAGTCCCGTTTCTGCCATTTCCCCCATTATTATTGTTGTTTATCTGCTGCCCGAGTGCCTCAGCAGTGGCCTGCATAGCAGCAGCCATGTCCTATAATACAGCCATGAAGTTCACCAGGTCATTCGGGATAGTTTCCGGCCCTTGAGTACCGGCACGTTCTCTCCCACGGCCTCAACCGCATCCATGAGGCGCCACCTGGGTCCTATAGACACCAAACAATCGATATCAAGTTGATCGGTCTCAATATCGGAAGTCTAGTGCTTCAAAGTCCCAAATGTATGCTCATGAACTTTTATGCCAGTTATATCAGTCAGATATCCTAATAGCACATAAACACAGACACAGAGAATGCACAGAAACAGAGTCAGTCTGTCCCTCAATCTCTACAGGAACGAACTGCTTTGATACCATAATAATGTAACACCCTACCACACAGAGTCTTATGCTTAAGTCATAAAATAGAGGTGCCAAGGTATTACGACCTCTAAAAATAAAATTTAGTACGTATAGTAGTGTGAAAAAGTTTATAACTAGGATAAGCGAACATGAGAAGATAAACAAGAGAGTTCCAAGAATACAGATGTCAATGCTTGAGACTCAGTTTGCGAAGGTAACCGGTGCGAGCATAAAAGTATACATACATATATAAAAGAACTACACAAAATAAAACCCAACAGACAATATACAGAACCTGTTTCTCAAAAATACCCTCTAAGAGGAGTCAATACAAAATATATATAAACAGTGGAGAATATAAGTATCTAAGCAGGTACATGGAATCAAAATAAAATCCTGAGAGCTAAGGATCTTCACCAAAATAGAAGTCTCCAGCATGCCTCAGCGAGGAGCCTCACGTCCTGCATCTGAAAACCACAAAATCCACATGGGTGAGAACCGGAGGTTCTCAGCATGGTAACAGTGCCCAAATATCTAACATGTAATATGCTGGGAAAGCCGAAGGCAATCCTAGAACTTCCAGTTATAATCAAAGCGTATAAATGTAACTAAACCATGAGAAAGTGAAAGTAGCAACTAACTTAAGGATCTTCAATCTAACTAAATACCCCCTTTCCAAGTCCTTCGAACCTTCCAACCGCCAACAGTAATGATATGGAAACATAAGTATATCACACAAAAATGTAAAAATAGGAAGCAAATATGGCAGTTAGACAAGTAGCAAGTAAATATTCAGACAATTAGGCATCCTAAACAAATCACATATAATGCATACGATGCATGCCTGTCCTAGTGGCTGATGAGTCTCATCTGTCGGCTATAAAGCCAACCTGACAAGTCTTGGTTGCTAACTATTGGACTGTCCCTCTGTCGTGCATCCCCAACCCAAGTTATTCACAATATAAATCTTAATTCACATCCATCACCCTCAATGGTGTATATTCACGGGGGCGAGCACATCCGAAACTTTCACAGTGTCCGGCCACACTTACGACATAGGGTCAGTAGAGTATCGAGTTTTGATGAACCCCAATCTTAGGGTTCACTTTGTGTAGTATTTAGAGGGTTTTATCAACATTTTGTCACACTTATTCATATAAAATGCATGGTTTTATGTCTCCTTGCTAATTTTGCTTGATAATTGAAAACATGCTTTTTTGCCCTAAATGAGCTATATTTTAATCTCTTTCTATTGCCATTCGATGTCGTGATCTGTTTGTTGAGTGATTTTAGAGTTTATAGGGGGCAAGAGTGGTCTAGAAGAGAGGAAGGAAGCATGCATAAGTGGAAGGAGCACGAAAAATGGAGCTTTAAAGTATTGACATCGACGCGCAGGCGTAGTCGATGCGCATGCGTGGGAGCTAAATTTGGAATCAGCGCGCAAACATGGACGCACACGCGTGGCTGGGCAGAATCTTCATCAACGCGTACGCACGTCTGACGCGTACGCGTGGATCACAAAACCCAGACGACGCGTACGCGTGACGCGCGCACGTGACCTCTTTAATGAAAACGTGCCTGGCAATTTCAGAGAAGCTCCTGGCCCAATTCTGAGTGGAATTCTGGCAGGAAAAGATTAAAAGAACCAAGGATTGAAGGAGGACACATCTTTTACACACTTTTCTAGTTAGTTACTTTTGAAAGTTACATTTTTAGAGAGAGAAACTCCAACTTCTCTCTAAGTTTTTGGCTTTCTCAATTCCAATTGTACTTAGATCATTTGGTGAGATCTGAATTTAATTCAATTTTAGATTACTCTAAATTGTAGATCTTCTTCTTCTACTTTCAATTTAGTGTTCTTGTTACTCTAATGTTGTAGATCTTGGATCAAGACCTTGTTACTTTGATTTCTATTAATGCATTGAGGAATTTCATGTTCATTGTTGTCAATTGCTTTATTGTTGTCAATTGCTTGTATTAGATAGCTTGAATTCCAATTCTCTTCTCATTTTCATGATGTTTTCCATTATTGCTCACTAATTGTTTGAAAAAATGTCAACTTTAGCTATGGAGTAGATTTTCACTCTTGGCTTAGGGGTTGGATAATTAGAGACACTTGAGTTGTCAAAGCCTTTTGTTGATTGATAATTGGAAATTGCTAATTGATTTGAATTATACTTGGTGCACGAAATTGTGATCTCAACGATGCCAAAAACTTGGTACGCATGTTCATAATCTCAATTCTTTTTCACAACTCCGCACAACTAACCAGCAAGTGCACTGGGTCGTCCAAGTAATAAACCTTACGTGAGTAAGGGTCGATCCCGATCCCCACAGAGATGTCGCGCTTGAAAGCAAGCTATGGTCATCTTGTAAATCTCATCAGAGGATTCAAATGGTTGAGGATGATTAAAATAATGATAATTAAAAGATTTTTTTTTTTTTTTTTAATTTAAGGATAGAGATACTTAGTAATTCATTGGTGAAATTCAACAATCAACAACAAAACCCCAAAACCACAAACCACAAACACAAAACACAGGAATAAGGGCGTATGAAGAATGGCCATTTGTCCCCGAATCTCGCTTTCCTATTGTCTTCATCAATCATCATTAC
>QBTX01002060.1:0-26084 GCA_003063285.2 Arachis monticola
GAAGCACAAAAAGCACAAAATGGAACAGCCACGTTCGCCGCCTGTCTTCCGCTATACTAGTCTACATCTAACTCTATCGGGACTCACGTTAGAAACAACTACAGATATGATAGAAAAAATACAGAACGAATCCTGGACCTGACAGCCAATACGTGTACTAAAAACTCCTAAATATAGCTCCCCCCACAATTGCCACCTTAGGAATTGGTCACTACCGCATCACCCTTGAGGAGAGCGTAAGCGTTAATACGCTCGACACTTTCAACAAAGCGCGTCGCTACGCCTATCCCTCGAGTCAAACGACTCCCGTTAAGCAAACAGAAAGACGATAGTTTAATGACTATCTCACAACAAGTCGAGGAGTTAGCTGAAGACTCACGCCCTGCATTCTTGCAATATTACAAAACCTAGAGCCACGAATTGAATAAGGCGGCGTACTGGTAAATCCATAGCGCAGACAAGAATGATGCATGTCTAGTTCTGACCTAGTGATTGTAATAGCTGATCATTTGTTTGTTTCTAGCGCGCGCCTCTGGATACTGTATGCCCCATGTCTGTAGTCATCGAACAAGTTGTGAGCGCAGCGCCACTATCACGCCACTGCGCCTCAGCGACCATCACGCCGCATCCATATAAATATCTAATATAATAAGCTGCGGCAAGATGTACCCTTGCTTTATACACAATTAAACCTCTGCCCACACACGTCATCGCGAGCGGTACCCAACAACACAGAGATCAAACACCACTGATCTGCCAGCTTGATACAGTGCATAGCACATTTCAGCGTAGACTATGGCCGAAACACCTCTGCTTATACAGGAGAAATACACCTTCCCACTACAGGGAACATATACGGAATAGAAACATGATCCAGGCTATTTTTGTTTGTTCACTTTACTCTCATGTAGCAGGAAAGGGGGGAAAAAACCCCCTCTACCTCTACAGAAATTAAAATATGGATCCTGTTACCGCAAATTTTTTTTTTTTTATTTAAATTTAAAGCGTTTCTCAGGGTCGCACACCCATTACATGACTGCCACAAGTATTGCAGCAGAGTGAACATGTTAGATAACTCTTGAGTTGCCTTAATGCAAACAAATGACCTCTCAATAGGTCCTCTGCTATTTATCATATAATACTCTTCACTTTGCTTCTCTTTATTCCCGAGCTGCTCGTTTTGTCTTTCTCTGCGCTCTTACTTATTCTGCTTCTCTTGTTTAACTTATGTTTTAAAGCTTATGCTAAAGTTCGATATGAATAGTTAGTCGACAGACCCCTCCATAGAGCTACACACACAGGGTGCATAGGAGAGCGCACTCATTAAGCTCGACCCATAGTGCTGTCAAATGTCCTAGCGTGTGCTGAAATGCAAGTTTTAAACTTATATAATACCTAACCCTCACGTTCTCTCGCACTTTCGATTCGCGCCAGCAATCCTACCCTCCCCGAAAGTTCGTCATTTCGAGTAAGCCAACAATCGCCACCACTAGGGTACGATACTCGCATTCATGATTTCTGCTGACAACACACGTATTCGTTTATGAAGATTATCTACAATCATCCTTTCTCACACAGCGGACATCTACTGTAGCTCTCTTTTTACCTTTCTGCTGTTTATCTTTCCTACTGACCCCCTCGCCACTCGCATCAATCTCCTGCACCCCGATCTTACCACTCCCCTAAGTGTTCTTATGAACATGTAATTATGAGAATCTGCCGCTAAAAGTTCTCCATATCTTTAATAAGACACTGATGTGTCTGACCTTATGCACTCACAGACCTTCGCCATCCTGTTTCCGCCTCACATCTCAAATATATATTGTATTTACTGCTCCCATGCACATCAATCATACACACCAAGAGTAAATAATCACACTTGCAGGTCTCATTAATCCTCCTCATAGCATCACCCTTCCATCAATCCTCGAAAGTCAGATCAACTCTCTTATTATTAGTTTATTATTTATTCATAATTTTTTTTTTTTTTTTTTTTTTTTTTTACTTTTAACCTTTAAAATTCACTTTTTACCACCCGTAACTTTTTATATTTCTACCTTATCCACCCTAACTTTCAGAATTTACTGAATAACCCCTCAAACACCAAAATAATTACAACCTTGCCCTTTTTTAAGATCTAAAAGGTGTTCTTCAATGTTCTCCACCACACTCAAAGTGTTCTCCGTGTTTTTTCGTAAATTCTTCAGATTCTTTCTCTGTTTTTACCGTTTTATCAGTCTTTTCACGCAAACACGATTTTTACCGATAATTCATAAGATAAATTAGCAGCCAACAATAAATCATATTTTCTCCATTATTTTTTTACTTTTATTGAATATTTGACACCTAACTTCTAAGCTCCTAGGGTTTGTTTTATCCAGCATCCTCGAAGAACAACATTTATAGCTTAAATATGCATTCAAATTTCATCAAAATTTTCACCAAAATTTCACAAAACTATTCATAAAACCAATCCAAGTTCAGAGCACAGACCAAAGACGCATTATCATAATCAGCACAACATCAACAGAATAATCAAGATTAGATTTCCGGTCAACCTTACCTGGTTTTGCTGCTCCTAATTCGGTTATACTTTTAAACTTTCAGGTGGTCCTTAAGCACTTTTTCCTCCTAAATCACATCAAGAACAACTTTAAATCCAAAAACTCTCAACTAACCATATCTCCCTCAGCACATTAGGAAGTGATTTCTAACCTTATACTTGCTGGAAGTTCACATTTCTTGGCCCTTAAATCAAGTTAACCATGATTCCTAAGGAAGAACATCAAGAAAACACATGTTTAAGCATGTTTCCTTGAAAACCGAATTGAAGAGGGAGGGAGACAGCCATATCACCTTATTTSCAGCCTTGATATGTTATATGGTTATTTAGAGGAAGAAGAGAGGATCATTTTGGTGAAATCGGAGTTTTGATTTGAGTTTTAGTTCAGAAGAAATCAAGCTTTGAAGATTTATGAACCAAGAACTTTCTCTCCTTTTTCTCTTGATGAGTTTCGGCCACAATGAGCAAATGAGGCAGCCTTGGGGGTTTTGGGGGTGTAGGATGAGTTGTGATTGGTTGTCTTGGAGGTAGATTAAAATAATATTAAAATATCTCAGGTCTATAACTACTAAAACTAGATGTATCGGAACACTTGTGAAAACATCTCTAAAAATTATTTTCTGAGCTACTAGCATAAATGACACTAGTAAAACATTTATTATGAGAATAAGACTTGTATAATGAAGCCTTAGCATTGCTAAAGTCATCAGAGAGTGCTAGTGCTAAGCTGCACTAGTAAACTGTGAACCCGATTAAACCGATTTTCTGTTTTTAACTAAAACTAGCCAGTTAACCTTATAATATTATTCAAGAAGCTTCTAATACTAATATAATGATAATATCATCCTATTATCTCTCTTCTCTCATAAATTGAGTCCGGTTTGTCAAACTGAGACTATTTACGAAAAACCGAATCAAAACTCCTAACCGATACGGTTCAAAAACTAGGTTCTTCGTGACCACGTTATCGAGCTTGCCTCGGAAAAGGTTATAACTTAAAGAAAACATAATGACAATGAGGATTGAGATACTTTATGATATATCAAAGGTTTTCCCTTACTGATCTTTCGGAGTTCTCCGTACTTTCAGAAAAGATCTCGCGTACTCGAAAATCGGGGTTGTTACATTCTACCCTCCTAAAAGAAAATTTTGCCCTCAAAATTTTAGTTACCTGAGAATAGATGCGGGTAATCATCTTTCATCTTATCTTCCAGTTCCCAAGTGTACTCTTCTCCTCTTTATCCCCAAGCTACTTTGACTAAGCGAACAGTCTTGCCTCTCAGTTGCTTATCACTTCTTTCTACGATCTGAACTGGTGATGCTTGATATGTTAAATCATTTCGTAACTGTACTGTCTCTAGTTGTAAAATGTGATTCTCGTCGGGAATATATTTCTTAAGTTGCGAGACATGAAAAACATCATGAAGGTTTGACAGATATGGAGGAAGGGCTACTTGATAAGCTACTAGACCGACTCTTTTAAGTATTTGGAAAGGTCCCATGTATTGAGGGTTAAGCTTTTTAGTCTTAAGGGCTCTACCTATTCCAGTAGTCGGGGTTACTTTAAGAAAAACATGGTCTCCCTCACTAAACTCTAAGGGTCTACGTCTATTATTGGCATAGCTCTTTTGATGGCTATGTGCTGTCTAGATCTTCTGACAAATCCCCTTTATCTTTTCAGTAGTTTCTTGCACTAGGTCTGGACCTAAGACACTAGCTTCTCCGTCGTCATTCCAACACAATGGTGTCTGACATCTCCTTCCGTAGAGAGCTTCATATGGTGCCATCCCGATACTTTGTTGGTAACTGTTGTTGTAGACAAACTCAACCAATGGCAAATAYCTATCCCAACTGCCCTGGTTATCCATCACACAAGATCTTAACATGTCTTCCAACGTTTGGATTGTTCGCTCTGATTGTCCGTCTGTCTGAGGATGGTATGCTGTACTCATGTGCAATTCTGTACCTAAAGCTTTCTGGAAAGCTCCCAAAAATCTGGAAGTAAACTTCGGATCTCGATCTGAGACAATTGACGAAGATATTCTGTGCAATCGTACGATTTCTTGAATATATATCCGTGCCAGCCTTTCTAATGTATAGTCAACTCGAATCGGAAGGAAGTGCGATGACTTTGTCAACCTGTCCACAATTACCCAAATGGCATCGTGTCCTATTGAGGTCCTTGGCAATCCCGTGACAAAATCCATAGTGATTTGCTGCCATCTCCATTGTGGTATTTTCAAGGGTTGCAGGGTTCCTGACGGCTTCTGATGCTCCACCTTCACCTTCTGGCAGGTTAAACATTTTGAGACATAATCAGCTACCTCTTTCTTTAAGCCCGGCCACCAGAACATTTGTTTCAAATCTTGATACATCTTTGTTACTCCAGGATGCATAGAAAATCTACTTTGATGAGCTTCTGCAAGAATCCTTTGCCGCAAATCTCCAAAGCTAGGCACACAAATTATGTTCTTGTATCTCCAAAGACTGCTACGATCTAGTCTTACAGCCTCTGATTCCTCTACTTTCATCTGTCTCAGCATCGTCATCATTTCTGAGTCCTGTGCTTGTGCTTGCGGAATCCTAATCTTAAAATCTGGTGTTATATGCAACTACGCCAAACGGACTCTACTTGACATCTCAGTCATAGCCAACTTAAGGTCCTCAAATTCCGCGAGTAACTTTTCTACCTTTATCATCATCCAAGAGATACTCAAATTCTTCCTGCTCAAGGCGTCTGCCACCACGTTCGCTTTTCCTGGGTGATAACTTAACTTAAAATCATAGTCCTTCAGGAACTCCATCCACCTTCGCTATCGCATATTAAGATCCTTCTGGTCAAAGATATACTTTAAACTTTTGTGGTCAGAGAAAACTTCTAGTTGAGCGCCATACAAATAGTGTCTCCAGATCTTCAGAGCAAACACTACTACAGCCAATTCCAAGTCATGTGTCGGATAATTTCGTTCATGAGGTCTCAGCTGCCAGGAAGCATAAGCCACCACATTTTTGTCTTGCATCAGCACACATCCAAGTCCTTTATGAGAGGCGTCACAGTATACTTCAAAAGGTTTCTGCGGATCGGGTAGTACTAGTACAGGTGCAGTTGTTAGCTTTTCCTTAAGCATCTTGAAGCTTCTATCACACTCAGCCGTTCAGATAAATGGAACTTCCTTTCGTGTAAGGTAAGTCAAAGGTAAGGCTATCTGTGAAAATTCTTTGATGAACCTCCGGTAATAGCCAGCAAGTCCAAGAAAACTCCGAACTTCTGTAACAGTCGTAGGTGGTTCCCATTGCACCAGTGCTTCAATTTTTGAAGGATCCACTGCAATTCCTCCCTGTGATATAACATGTCCCAAAAATGCTACCTTCTCTGTCCAGAATTCGCACTTTGATAGTTTAGCATATAATTTCCGATTCCTCAGTATCTGCAATACAGTCCTTAGATGCTCTTCATGCTCTCTTTCTATCTTTGAATAGATGAGAATATCATCTATGAAAACTACTACGAACTGATCAAGGTACGGACGGAAAATATGATTCATGTAATCCATGAAAATCGCAGGAGCATTAGTTAGTCCAAATGACATAACCGTATACTCATAGTGACCATATCGAGTTCTAAATGCAGTCTTCGGTATATCTGACTCTTTCACTCGAATCTGGTGATAGCCCGATCGTAAATCAATCTTTGAGGACACAGTTGCACCTTTTAACTGATCCATCAAATCATCTATCCGTGAAAGTGGATACTTGTTCTTAATAGTGACTTTATTTAGCTGTCGATAATCTACACAGAGTCTCATTCCACCATCCTTCTTCTTTACTAGCAACACCGGAGCTCTCCAAGGTGATGCACTGGGACGAATAAATTTCTTTCCAAGTAGCTCATCCAACTGCTTCTTTAATTCCGCAAGTTCCAGTGGTGACATCCRGTACGGTGCTATGGAAATTGGTCCGGTTCTAGGTACTAGTTCAATGCTGAATTCCATCTCTTGTTGAGGAGGAAACTCAGGTATGTCGTCCGGGAAAACATCAGAGAGTCCGGGAAAACACTAGTAACATATTTATTATGAGAATAAGACATGTGTAATGAGGCCATAGCATTGCTAAAGTCATCAGAGAGTGCTAGTGCTAAGCTGCACTAGTAAACTGTGAACCCAGTTAAACCGATTTTCTATTTTTAACTAAAACCAGGTAACCTTATAATATTATTCAAGAAGCTTCTAATACTAATATAATGATAATATCATCCTATTATCTCTCTTCTCTCATAAATTGAGTCTGGTTTGTCAAACTGAGACTATTTACGAAAAACCGAATCCAAACTCCTAACCGATACGGTTCAAAAACTAGGTTCTTCGTGACCACGTTATCGAGCTTGCCTCGGAAAAGGTTCTAACTTAAAGATAACATAATGACAATGAGGATTGAGATACTTGATGATATATCAAAGGTTTTCCCTTACTGATCTTCCGGAGTTCTCCGTACTTTCAAAAAAGATCTCGCGTACTCAAAAATCGAGGTTGTTACAAACAGAGTTGTCATGAAGTGGAAGACATCAAGGAGGAGTTTGATTTTATACTAGAACAACTAGAGGAAGCCGTAATTATTGAAGAGGAAAAAGTGGTTGCAGACTTCGGAGATACGGAACCTCCATGGGAAAGTCAACTTATAGAACCTCCTTCAAAGACGTTTGAAATTGATGTTGAGGAGGGTGTACAAGCTCCAAGGCATATCATGGTTGAAGACTTTGAAGGGGATGATCAAGAGATGGACTCAATCATTTATGAACCCTTATCTAAAATAAAACCCTCTCCCATTGGACTTGACATGGAGATTAAAGAAGAAGAAGCACAACCTCCCATGCCCTTGGAAAGCAATGAAGAAGAGATTGAATTGGAAGAAAGCTACCAAGAGGAAGAGGTTGAAATTGAATAAGCTTACAAGGAGGTGTAAGAATTCAAAGAAGAGCGCAAGGGAGTGGAGCTTACAAGATCATTAGAAACACCTCTCCCAAAGCCATTACCATCCAATACAACATTCAAGTGGGTAAAATTCTTATCCTTGACCTTTACTTTTCCACTTGAATATGGTTTACTTGAGACGGATGGTCAACTTAGAGCTCTTTGTGGTATTAAGAGTAAAAGGGAGATGGGCAGTGGTTGGCAACACCATCCTAGGTTCGTTATGGTTGGAAGCTCAAGGCTTGATTGCAAGGGTTGGCATAATTCTCAATTAATTAGGTCTAGGAGGATGTTTGGGTGCCTAAATGAGAATTCTAAGGCTGAACCACCCGGATGGAATCATCGTGATCAACTTGAAGACGGGTGTAGAAAAAAGATTTGGGATCCGGGAATATATGAGGATCAAATTTGGGAGCTCAAAGCTTGTGAAAAACTCCATCAAAGCTTGAGAAATTTACTTGGTATTGATAGAGCTTATTGGAAGTCCAAGCATTGGTGGAAGTTTCAAGACGAGTTCAAGCACAAGCCACCATGACAAGGAGCTCACCGAATGTCCAACTTAAGGAGTATAACTAAGAGTGCTAGGTGGGAGACAACCTACCATGGTATGGTCATTCCTTTTCCATCTTAGTTTTATTTTGTTTTGTTTTATTCTTAGTTTTATTTTATTCTATTTTTCTTAATGACTCTTCTCATAATCTCTGCATATAGTCTGCATTTGCATTTGAATTCTACATAAAAAAAAAAGCACGCGATGCGCGATCGTCGCTGACGCGTCCGTGTCATATATGCATTCGAAAAAAAGAAGAAAAGAAGCAGAGAGTCACGCGGGAGCGTGGCTGGAGGCATGCCTTAGGCACAAGCACGCCCACACGAATGCGTGCCCTACGCGTCCGTGTCATTTGGCGAATTCAGCCTCCCACGCGTGCGAGTCGCCCATGCGCACGCGTGACCCTGCAAAATCAACGTAAAGAGGTATAAGGCAGAAAGTTATGATGGAGTGGGGCTGGAATGATGCCGGAAGCACAAGTCCTATCACGCTTTCGCGTCATTTTTCAAAGTAAGGCCATTCACGCGTGCGCGTCACCCTAAATTTTGGCAATGTGCGTATGAAACAGAGAGTTGTGCGTGCGCGAGGCTTCTCTCGCGTCAATAGCACAAATCAGGTTACGTGTACACGTCACCCACGCATACGTGTCACTTGAAAATATCACAACCCATGCGAACGCGTGCCCCACGCGTCCGCGTCACATGCGACGCACAGTTTAACTAGACCTGTGCCAGAATTCTTATCTTTTCTTCCCTAATCCTAATTTTTTTTCTTTTCCCTTCTTATTTCTTTCTTCTTCCTTCTTTCTTCTTTATTCTTTCTTACTTTCTTCTTCTTCATCTCTTTAACTTCTCATCCTTCTTTACTTTCATTCTATTTTACTTAATTTTTTGGCATACTTCCATTCATTGTATTTTAATTTTGTGCATATTTTTATTTTCTTTTCTAAGTCTATTATTTTTCCATTGGTGTTAAATGTTCTTATTTAATTGTTGTCTCTTTTCTGGTATTAATTTGGTGCTTAGTGACTTATTTTACATTGTTGGGTAATATTATTTATTTTTCAAATCCCAATTTCTATGATACATGTGTTTCTTTTGCATTGACATGAATTTATACTGCCTTGTTCCCCATTGTTGCAACTTTTGCACTATTAATATGCCAACTTGCTTCTACTATTTTCTCACTTGCATGTTGTAGCTACCATGTAATTGAAACTCTCATCATTTGGCATTAACCCAACCATATTTTAAATTGATCAAGAGATGGACTCAATCATTGATGAACCCTTATCTAAAATAAAACCCTCTCCCATTGGACTTGACATGGAGATTAAAGAATAAGAAGTACAACCTCCCATACCCTTGGAAAGCAATGAAGAGGAGATTGAATTGGAAGAAAGCTACCAAGAGGAAGAGGTTAAAATTGAAGAAGCTTACAAGGAGGTGGAAGAATTCAAAGAAGAGCACAAGGGAGTGGAGCTTGCAAGATCATTAGGAACACCTCTCCCAAACCCTAATATAGAGGTGAAGATTGGARAAAACACTCTACGAAAAGTTAAAAGTTTTAGGTATCTTGGGTGCATCATACAGAATAATGGAGAGATTGAACAAGATGTAAATCATAGGATCCAAGCAGTGTAGTCAAAATGGCGGAGCGCATCTGGTTTTATATGTGACAAAAAAGTGCCTTTAAAACTTAAAGGTAAATTCTATCGCACCGCTATAAGACCGGCTATGCTTTATGGTACGGAGTGTTGGGCGGTTAAAGGGGAGCACGAACATAAGCTGAGTGTGGCAGAGATGAAGATGTTGAGATGGATGAGTGGTCATACGCGATTGGATAAAATAAGGAATGAAGATATAAGGGAGAGAGTTGGAGTAGCACCCATTGTGGAAAAGATGGTTGAATCGCATCTTAGGTGGTTTCGACATGTGAGAAGAAGACCGATAGAACATCCAGTCAGGAGGGTGGATGAGATGGAAGATGGACAAGGGGTGAAAGGCAGAGGAAGACCTAAGAAGACCATCCATGAGGTGGGCAAACGAGATCTACATGTAAATGGTCTCTATGTAGACATGACATATGACAGAGCACAATGGCGTCATTTGATTCATGTAGTCAACCCCACTTAGTGGGACAAGGCTTTGTTGTTGTTGTTGTTTGTATGTCTCTTTTAGACTCTTTTTACACACTTTTATCCTAGTTTCTCAATCTTTATACTTTCGATCTCTTTAAGCATTATCATATGAAGTATTTTATTTATTCTTTATCTTCCAAAACTTGCAATTTGCCCCCAAGAGCTTCTAAGTCATTCATCCACTTTCGTCATTACATACTTTCATCAAACTTTCATAACAAGCATAAGTATCATATTTTAAATATGTATTCCTGCATCAAGATCATCATAAACAATTAAAATCATTCATCGTCATCAAAATGTCATCAAGCATCAAGGAAGGTACTTTGTTCACAAGAAAATATTTCTAATTAATCCTAACTCTTAATTTTTTTATGAGCCTCCTCAAATCACTTTCTTAGCACTTCTAGCTTCCAAAAGTTCCCAAATAAGAGCAGCACATCAATTAATGAAAACTAGGCCTTATGGCCGAGACCTTTTAGGAAAATAAATGAGACTAGTTTTTTGCCTTTTTAAGCTTGAGCTTTGGTGTGTGGATTATTCCTAAAGATCCTATGACATGAAACATGAGTGAAATATGGTTAAACAAGACGAACACAATTTCTTGCTTCTTGAAGTTATATGGTTGAACATGTAGTGAAAGAAAAATGAAAGATTTCTTTCCTTTTTTAACCTTAGATTCTTGATGTCTAATCACTCGTTTAGAAGTTCGTAATGTTCACTTGCTATAAAAGAAATAGACAATAATAAACTCTTCATAAAGGAGTCATGATGACCGAAAATAATAATAAAAAAGGAAAGATATTATCTTTACTCACCATGAGAATCTTAAAGGAATTTCAATAAGAGGATAAGAGGAATGATCCTGTTTGGTTGCTCGGGTACCGGACGGTTGGGGAGGTCCTTCGGTTGATAAGGTGGGGTATCACCTGGTTC
Organism: Arachis monticola; assembly: GCA_003063285.2. Lineage (NCBI taxonomy): Eukaryota > Viridiplantae > Streptophyta > Magnoliopsida > Fabales > Fabaceae > Arachis > Arachis monticola. Next base: position 11,157 of record QBTX01002060.1, read on the forward strand.
TGGGTTGCGGGGTTGGAGCTGGAGCAGCCGATGTCTCGAGATCTTGGTGTGGAGAGGGGGGTGCCACCTGCAAAGACACTCCGACGCTCTAGTCAGTCAGGTGTGCAAGCAAAAAGTGGGTAAGGTGATATGTGTGACGTACTTTGGGGGAGGGGTAGGACCCTCCCCTTATATACCTTGTCAGAAAAGTGGGCCCATAGGAGAAGGCCTCCTTCCAGGAAGTTTCCTTCTCCCCAGCTTTTATGCAGCTGGCAAGGAGGGTGCGTGGCTAGGTCGCCAGACGGGCGGATACGGTGACTCGCCCAACCGGGTCGGTAGGTCTTCGGGCCGGGTCGGTCTACACGCCTAGCTGGACTGGGCCGTAACAGTGCCCCCAACGCGCTAGCAATGATCGTGAGTGCCGTTGGTGGCGTGTTATGTTCTCTCTTGTGCGTTGTCGCTTGGTCGGCCGCTCGTGGAGGGGACGCGCCTCCTGTGTGAGTGAGTCTGCTCCTTGTCGTTGGGATAACCTTTGTCGCCTCGTTCCTCGCGTTAGGCATTTAATGCTCATAATGGGTTGTTTCAAACCCTGCGAGTAAAGACTATTTTGTCCTTGCCTTTTGCGCTTCTTGAGTTAGTTTTCTAACTCCCCCTCCCCCAGTTTTGCGTTTCATTTTCTCTTCAATGCCTGGTTCTTTTCTACTTCCATCTTCTTCCCTCTCGAATTTTCTACTGCGATTTCTGTAACCTTGTGAATTCGCTTCTTCTTACTTCCTTTCGAATTCCTGCAATTCTCCTGGTAAGTACTCATCCCTCGCTCTCTGTTTCATGTTTATTTTATCTTCGTTGTCTATGCTCCTGTATGCATGATGTTCTCCTGATTTGACTTGTATGTTGGATGACATTAGTGTTAGGAAGGTGCATTAGGGGGTTACCATTCCAGGGTATTAGTTTTTAGGCTTACTTAGGATTTGCTTCAGCCATGCTTGATTGCAGTTATTGAATAGGCAAAATGTAGTTTCTGGACCTTTTTCGCACTTCCGACCTCGTAACTAACTGAGTGGTGCCCCCACTGTAGGTATGGCCCCACGTCACGTTACACGAGGTTCCGCCTCAAGCATGGCTTACGACCGGTATACCTGGGTGACTTCCGACGTGAAGAATTTCCCAAACCAAATGGGTGACGAGGAGCTGACCGAGTTCCGCCAAGCCGAGTACTTGTGGGGCGGTATCGATGAGGAGTCTAATTACGATGTTTTCGTCCCCGCCCCTCACGAACGGATATACGAACTCAACCCTCACTCCCCCCCCCCCGAGTTGCCGACTGGATCTGGTTCTACAAGGCAATGTTTACCCAATTGGGGGTTCGCCTTCCTTTTTATTCTTTCCAAATGGCGCTCCTTAACCGGTGTTCCGTGGCACCGTCGCAGCTGCATCCGAACAGTTGGGCTTCCATCCGCTGTTTCGAGATAGTGTGTGAATATTTAGAGCTGCCGGTGTCCATCAACATTTTTCTTTATCTCTTTAACCTTACGAATCCTTCCAAAGAAGGGAAAGCGAGGAAAGGGTTCATGTCCTTCCGGTCAGCCCAAGGTCGGAAGATTTTTGGCTTGTTTGAGGACTCTTACCACGGGTTCAAGGACAAGTACTTCAAGGTGCGCCCAGTCAAAGGTCGCCATCCCTTCCGGCTGTTGTTGGAGGGGCAGCGCCTCATCCCGACATATTGGAGTTTCGGGGCGGGGTCCAATACCTTTATTAAAGTAACATACAAGGGAATGTCCTATGTGGACAAAAAGATTGCCGACATGTTGTTGGCTATTTTTGGGAAAATTCATGTGAACCCCCATCTCCTTATAGGTGACCGGGAGGTCGCTATAAATTATATTTGTGAGTAGCTTTAACTTGCACTTCTTGTGCTACTGTTTCTTTGATTTATTAAGCCAATTTCACAACTAACCTGTTTCACTATTTTGCTGCAGTGGGAATGTCTGCCGAAGTAACAGGCCTTGAGAATTTATATAACACCTTTCTGGCTGGTGACAGCAATGAGGAAACGGATGACGGGAAGCAGGAGGCCCCACCTGAAAATAACGAGAAACAGATGGTGTCTCCTCCCCATGATGTCGAGATGTCGGACCAAAATGATGATGAAGCGCATGCCTCTCCCGTTCATGGTGAGGCGGTTGGTACTAGCGAGGGCTCGACCTCCAACCCACAATTTGAGGAGGATGATGTGAAGGTTATCCACAACCCAAAGAGGAGGAAGTCTTCCTCCAGCCCTGAAGGAGTCCTCACTGTGATGGAGAGGAACTTTGATGCTGGGAACTTTATAGACTCCCAGTTGCTTCCCAACACGGAGGAATATTTTCATGGCTCGGATCTCACTGGGCAAGCGAGGTGGATGTACCAATTTCTTCTACGTGGCACCGCCATAGCCAGGAAGGCCGAGTTTGAGCTGTCGGGAACGCAGTTAGTGCAGAGGAGGCTCGATTCCTCCGTTAAGGCCAACAATCAATTTAAGATGCAAGTTGAAACACTTCGGGAGCAGCTGTCCAAAGCAGAGGAGAAGCTCAAGGCTGCCGAGGAGAAGGCCACAGTAGCTGAGGAAAAATTGAAGACTTCTGATGCAGCTGTTTCCCGGCTAGCCAAGCGGGAGATTACTCTGGAGAGCCAGCTCAACACTGCTCAGGGTCGGGTGGCTGCTTTGGAAAAAGAACGCAACGAGGCCACCTCATTGGCCAAGACTGCTCAAACCGAAGATGAAGGATTTAAGAAGAGGTACAAAAAGACCGTGAAACAGGGGAAGAGCGCTATCTTGATGACTGCAGAGGCCCTTAAAGCCCAAATGAAGCTCGTGGCTCCTGACTTTGACACGTCGGCAATCGGGGTCTTTAAAACCATCAAGGACGGCAAGATTGTCGATATGCCGAAGAAGTGATCTCCGTACTCTTGTATGAGTTTTCTAATTTTTTGTTTTTGTGGACCTTGTCGTGTAGTTTGATGAACTTTGTTGTTGTGCATGTTGGATCTTGCAACTTTGAACTGCTTTAGTAGTCGCGTGGTCGGCTTATGATTACTGTTTTTCCTCGCTTACTCGATAGTGCATTTTCTTACCGTTTTGTTATTATTGGCTTGTCGATTGCATTTGTTTACCGTTGCATTGGTAATTTGACAAAGCCAAGTTGTGGCTTCATTATTGCTACAACCGTTTGTTATGGTGTTAACTTAGTTGGTTTCCGGGGTGATCAGTCCCGGGATACCATGTCGTTACTTCATTTAGCATGTATCATAAGAAATTTGTTGTCGTAGAATGTATAAAAGGGAAAAAGTAAATTTAATAAGTGGACATTAATCGGCAGTTGAACAAGTCTATTGCAAGGATAAGTATTTAATAGAAGTAAATTATTTTATGATAAAGCGAAACACGGGTCTTACTGAGCTGGTCAGGTCGCCTACTCGGCATGTTTGGGCTAAGAATAAAATCTTCTTAAGTTACCCGCGTTCCACGTTCTCGGGACTTCCTTGCCGTCGAGTCTTTCCAACTTGTAGGCGCCCTTACCAATCACCTCTTTGACCCTGTAAGGGCCTTCCCAGTTAGCCGTCAGCTTACCTTCCCACTGAGTCGGCATCCTGATATTGTTGCGCCGCAGGACCAGGTCATGTTGTTAGAATTCTCTCCTGAGTACTTTGGCATTGCTTTTGACAAATGGGTCATCTCTCTAGCCTCGTCTACTAGGTCTTTCTTTACAGCTTCCTCTACTCCTCCCAGAAGCAACCCTGGGCTCGGCTCGCCGACCTCTATAGGTATCATAGCATCGACCCCGTATGTCAAGTGGAATGGGGTTTTTCCTGTGGACAATTGCTGGGTTGTGCGGTAGGACCAGAGGACAGAGGTGAGTTCATCAGCCCATGCTCCCTTTTTCTTTTCCAGGCGCTTCTTGAGGCCTACCAAGATGACCTTATTCACTGCCTCAACTTAGCCGTTCGTCTGGGGGTGTTCCACAGATGAGAACTTTTGCTTTATGCCCAAACCGACGAGGAACTCTACGAACTTCTTATTAGTGAACTGCGTCCCGTTATCAGAGATAACGACCTCAGGGATGCCGAATCGAGTTACCACTTGTCTCCACAAAAACTTGCGACAATTGGATGAGGATATGCTGGCCAGTGGCTCATCCTCTATCCACTTGGTATAGTAATCAATAGCAATTATGAGGTACTTGACTTGCCCTGGACTGACCGGAAAGGGTCCCAGGAGGTCGATTCCCCAATGTGAGAAAGGTCGGGAGGACGTCAATAGGCTTAGCTCGGTTGCCGGCACCTTGTGGAAATTGGCATTCTCCCGGCACTTGACGCATTTTCTTACTAACACTTTGGAGTCCTTCATCATCGATGGCCAGTAATACCCTGCTCTGATGAGCTTTCTTGCTAAAGCTTTGCCCCCGATGTGGTGACTGCAGCACCCCTCATGGACCTCTCTGAGCACATAGTCCGTTTGGTTGGGATGTAGGCATTTCAACAAGGGTTGGCTGATTCCTTTCTTAAACAACTGGCCCTGTATGATTGCATACTTGACCACTTCTCGCCTTATCATTTTGGCCAGCTTGTTGTCGCTGGGGAGCCTTGCCTTCTCCAGAAAATCAATGATCGGGTCTATCCAAGAGGGTTCTGATTGAATCAGTTGCAGGACCACAGATGATTCCTTTACCAAACCCTGAATGAGAGACTGGTTGCCGGCCCCTGGTTTTGTGCTTGCTAGCTTGGACAGGAGGTCTGTCCGTGTGTTCCTTTCTCTCGGAAATTGTTGGATCGTGACCTCCTCAAATTGTTTGCTCAACTCTTTGACCTTCTCCAGATACTTCTGTAACAGTGAATTTCTGGCTTGGTAGGTCCCATTGACCTAAAAGGTAATGACCTGCGAGTCACTACACACCTCTAGCCTTGTGGCTCCGACCTCCCTGGCCAGGATTAAGCCGCCCAGAAGGGCCTCGTACTCCGCTTAATTGTTTGACACTGGGAACTCGAACTTGATCGACTGTTCATATATGACATCGGCTGGGCTTTCCAAAATGATTCTGGCACCTCCGAACGTTTGGTTGGAGGCCCCGTCTACGTGGAGCTTCCACCGTATGTTCGTTGCCTTGGTTGGGTCTCCCGTTACTTCTACCAAGAAATCGGCCATGGCCTGCACCTTAATCGCATGCCTGGGTTCATACTGTAAGTCATACTGGGAGAGCTCGATAGCCCAAGTCATCATTCTTCCCACTAAGTCGGGTTTCTGGAGTACCTGGCAAATTCCCTGGTCTGTCCTCATGACCACTTGATGACCCTGGAAGTATTGTCATAATCTACGGGAAGAGGTCATGAGTGCAAGTGCCAACTTCTCTAATTTGATGTATCTCAATTCTGCTCCTTCTAGCGCTTTGCTCACAAAGTAGATTGGTTGTTGAATCTTTCCTTCTTTTCGCACTAAAACCGCCACCATTGCTTCATCCGTTATGGCCAAGTACAGGTATAGTGGTTCTCCAACCTTAGGCTTCCCAAGAATAGGTGGTGTTGCAAGAATCTCTTTGAAATGCTCGAATGCTTCTTTGCACACCGGGGTCCATTCAAATGCTATCCCTTTTTTCATCAGGTTAAAGAATGGTAGCACCCTAGCAGCCGATGCCCCGAGAAACCGTGATAGCGCGGTGAGCCCCCCTATCAACCTTTGAACGTCTTTGATGCACACCAGGCTCTTCATTTGGAGTACTGTTTCACACTTTTCCGGGTTGGCCTCTACCCCTCTCTGGGTTATCATGAACCCCAAGAATTTCACCGCTTCCATGGTGAAGGCACATTTAAGTGGGTTGAGCCTCATGCCGTGTTGTTAGAGGCAGGCAAATACATTTTCCAGATCACCTATGAGATTATCAGGTCAGGTGGTATTTACTAAGATATCATCTACGTATACTACCACTGTTTTGCCTATAAGGTCGTTGAATATCTTATTCATCAACCTTTGGTAGGTGGCCCCTGCATTCTTTAGCCCGAACGGCATTACCTTGTAGCAGTATGTTCCTCCTGGTGTTATGAACGTCGTCTTCTCCTCGTCAGGCCGGTGCATCGATATCTGATTGTAGCCAGAATAAGCATCCGTGAAGCTCAGATACCGATATCCCACCGCCGCGTCGACGAGAGCATCTATGTTGGAGAGGGGGTAGGAGTCTTTGGGATATGCTTTGTTAAGATCGGAGTAATCTACGCACATCCTCCATTTCCCATTATGCTTTCTAACCAGAACTACATACGACAGCCAAGTCGAGTAGTCGAGTTCTCAGATAAATCCCGCTTCGAGAAGGCTGGCAGTCTGCCTGGCCACCTCCTCTGCTCTTTCTTGTGACATTTTCCTTCTCCTCTGAGTGACCTCCTTGGCCCCCGCTCTGACGGCCAAACGATGCGACATGAGCTGCGGGTCTATCCCCGGCATATCGGCTGGCGTCCAGGCAAATAGGTCGCCGTTAGCCCTAATCATTTCCATTGAAGGTTCCTTCAGGTCATGTGGGAGATTCCTGTTCACAAAAGTGAACTTTTCCTCTGTGTCGCCAACCCTGAATCTTTCTAAGTTCCCTTCTGGTTCGGGTTCGGGTCTGGGTTTGTCGTCGACTCTAGCGTCCAGGTCGGCGAGGAATACTCCCGATGCTTCTTTGGATTTCTTCCTTAAGGAGAGACTGCATTGTCGCAAGTGACTGCCGTTTCCAAGTCTCCCTTTATGGATCCGACAGATCCATCATCAGCGATGAACTTCATTATCAACATCTTTGTACTGATCACTGCCCCGAGATCGTTGATAGTCTTTCTTCCTAGGATGACGTTGTAGGCCGTGGAGTCTCGCAGAATCACGAACTCAGCCATTACCGATCTTTTTCCCTGTCCTAGTCCTACGGATATCGGTAGGGAGATTGTCCCGTCGGGATTGATGAAGTAGTCTCCCAAGCCTACGACAACGTGCTGGTGAGTCCTTAAGTCGGCATCCCGGAGACCCAAGGCATCGAACACGTTACGGAACATGATATTCAAGTCAGCCCCGGTGTCTACGAGGATCCGCTTGATGAGGCCGGTCCCCACTCTGGCCGTGATGACCATGGGAGGGTTTTCTGACACCTCGTCAAACCATTGGTCCTCTGTACCAAACGACATAGGCGGAACCCTCTTGGAGCTTCGCGCAGGAGACGAGGAGGCCGCCAAGACCTTGACGTCCTTCTTGTGTGCCGACCTCCACCTTGGAGCCGCGTCTCTTGCTGTTACCACGTTCACTATGTTAAGGCCGTGCTCGTTGTCCTCTGGCTCATGACGTAGCTTCACTGCACGGGTCTTGTCCTCTCCCTCGCGGTCACGATCTCGTCTCCTCGGCCCCCTGATGAGGTGGAAGAATTCAGCCAGCTTTCCGTCCTGGATCGCTTGTTCTAGCGCGTCCTTCAGGTCAAAACAGTCCTGTGTCTTGTGTCCGTAGCCCTTATGATAATCATAATAGAGGCTTTTGTTCCCCCCGGTTCTGTCCTTGAGAGGTCGGGGCTTCGATAGAATTCCTTTCTCAGCTATCTGCTGATAAACTTCTATGATGGGAATGGTGAGGTGGGTGTAGTTGGTGAATTTTCCGATTTGGGGAAATGGCCTGGATGTCTTGCTCAGCCCGCCGTCTCTGGCATGCTCCTTCGGCCTTTTCCCGCCACCGTGCTGCCGAGGTTGATTGTAGGCGGGCTGCCGTTTGTTGGCTGCCACGACTTGACTGACTTCTTCATTGTTGATATATTCCCTGGCCACGCTTTGGATCTCTTGCATCGTCCATACCGGCTTCGTGGTGAGGTGCTTCCTGAAATCCTCATTCAAGAGTCCATTCGTCAAACACAAACTGGCCATCGAATCAGTTATCCTGTCGATCTCCAAACATTCATCGTTGAACCGGTCCAAGTATTTTCTGGTCGGCTCGCCGGGCCTTTGTGTCACCACGAGTAAGTTGATCGGGTGTTTTGCCTTCGCAATTTGGGTAGTGAATTGGGCCAAGAAAGTGTGGCTTATGTCCAAAAACCTAGCAACGGAGCCTTGCGGGAGGCTGTTAAACCACCGTATTGTAGGTCCCGCCAGAGTGACCGGGAAAGCGCGACACCTTACTTCGTCTCCTACTCCCTCCAAGTTCATTCTGGCCTCGAAGGCCGTAAGATGCTCCTACGGGTATTGGGTTCCGTCGTACCTCATGTTCGTCAGCTTATCAACGTGCTTTGGTAGCCGGACCTCGAGGATGGAACGATGAAACGGGGTTGTGCCCATTATCACGGGTCACCGCATTCTCCTCGGCCTTTCTTCGCCGTCTTCCCGGTCGCACCCTGTGGCACGTCGCCTTTCAGGCCGGGTATATATCACGGGATCACGACGTCTTCTTGGGCATTCCTGTTCCTCCCAGATGCGTTCAGATTCAGATCATGGGCTAGGCTTGCGCCGGGAGTGACTTCTCTGAGGAGTTCTTCCCCGTGTCACGGGAGAACGGGAATAGCTTGGTTCGGGAGTTCGTTGACGATGTTCCTGATCTGCCAGCTGGCGCTCCAAGTTCTGCATCCTGTGACGCAATTCCTACATTATTCTGGCGCTATTGCTACCTGTCCCCCCAAAGGGGCATCTCTCTTGAGATTGTGAAGACGGCTCGGGTCGTCGTGGAGGAGACCTCGTGCGCTCCCGAGAGGAAGCCACGGAGGCTTCCCCTCTGGGCTCGGCCCCGCGGCCTGGTTCTCCAGGACCCTGTACGACGTCCATTTAGGCGGTCCCCACAGACAGCACCAATGTTCAGTTGCTCGGGTACTGGACGGTTCGGGGAGGTCCTTCGGTTGATAAGGTGGGGTATCGCCTGGTTCCAAGTTGCGGGGTTGGAGCTGGAGAAGCCGACGTCCCAAGATCTTGGTGTGGAGAGAGGGGTGCCACCTGCAAAGACACTCTGACGCTCTAGTCAGTCAGGTGTGCATGCGAAAAGTGGGTAAGGTGATATGTGTGACGTACCTTGGGGGAGGGGTAGGACCCTCCCCTTGTATACCTTGTCACAAAAGTGGGCCCCAAAGGAGAAGGCCTCCTTCCAGGAAGTTTCCTTCTCCCCAACTTTTATGCAGCTGGCAAGGAGGGTGCGTGGCCGGGTCACCAGGCAAGTGGGTACGGTGACTCGCCCAACCGGGTCGGTAGGTCTTCGGAACGGGTCGGTCTACACACCTAACTAGGATGGGCCGTAAATGCTCTTGAGTTTTGGAAGGAAGGATTGTATGAGTAAGGATGTATACACGTTTGGAGAGAGTGGAGTGATAAGGTTGAATTTAATTCTCTTTTTTATCTTTTCCAAGAGAGAGAGAATTTGGTCATGGTGAGGAGGGGAGCATAAAGATTTTGTGTCTAAATGATGTGGTTTGGATGATTTCCCTCATGGTTATCCTAGGTGAATTCACAACATGGTGAATTAGCACGTGGTGGGTATTGTTTTATAAGAAGGGGTGAATGTGGACAAAGAGAACTTGCGGCTGAGGTTGCTTCTTAAAAGATAATTATCAAGGTGGTAATTATTTAGCCACTTATTTTTACCATATTAGATAAAAATGGATAATTATACAGGTACGAGCAATGTCAGTATCATATATTATCTCAACTCTAAAATATTTCTAGAACATTTTGGTGAGGATAAATAGGTCAAAAAATACTCATAATAATTTATTACCGATTAAATTTGATCTCAGTAATTAGTAGTTATTAATTACTAGTATTTATTACTATTCATGCATTTATTACTACTATTATTCATTTATTCATTAATTAATTTATTTTTTTAATTTGGACCCGCTTCCTTAAACTAAAGTGAACCGTGACTCTCGAGTTTTGCAAATTTTAGTCGCAAAATACCCAAAAATTGTTTTACTGCAAAGCCAAGTTCTTACATATATTCCACTATAAACAAATTAGTATTATCATAACATGACCCATATTCCCCTTCAATCATGAATTTTTGAAATTATAGGTTAAAACTTATTTTATTTTAATTAAAACATAAATTTAACTTGAGAGATAAACTTGATTTACCCTTGATAAATAAAAGTTAAAGTTCTACAACTAAATCTTGCTTGTTGGACTTCTCCTTGTCATGTCATCCTCATTACATGCATGATTGCTTCTTTTATGAGCTTGTGTTTGAATTTGGTGCATGAATCTTCATGTAAAAATTCATTTTTACTTACGGTAAAATGATAAAAATGTTTTATATCGAATATTCGTCACAACTTTACATCTATTAAAATTATTCATCAAACTAGATGTTATATCATGGAATATATGTCATGCATTTATTTTTCCATTTCTATATAGTCAATGAATAGATTAGGTTAAAACCATGCAAAAGATATAGATTTATTACTTTTTAAAACACTAGTTATAACAAGAATCATAAGCACATGTTTGTCATTCACCAAAACACATAGGCATGCATATCATGCAAGATAATAAACATGCATTCAACTAGAATAAAATTACTAACAAATCTGACGGTAATTAATGACGTGAATTCTATTTAAATTGGTGCACTCGTTACCGTCATATTTTTCCGTTAGTATTATTTCCCTAAATTTGAATTCAAAGCCCTCCCACCTCATTTTTGCACCACCCTCTCTATTCTATTCCCTCTTCTCTCACCACCAGTCACTATTGTCGCTGATGAGAAGTTATATTGCGACCTCCTCTTTGAAGCATCGTTGCTACCACTATCCTCTTCTCTGTCGTCGATGTTGTTGTTGTAAGAGCCACCGTCATCCTCTTCTTCCTTCTCTATGTGTGACGTCACCGTTGCCACCACCGAGCTTGGCCGCTGCTGCTGCGCTTGTCGTGCGTGATTCTCCCCTCGCCCTCCCATTCTAAGGTTTGTTCTTGTCTTCTTTTGTTCGAAGTACACAGGGGTTCGACCACGTTCATGAAGACAAGAGCCAAAATGGTATAACTTCTTTTAATATAGTAAGCTAGTTGTATATTTTTTTTAATGAGTAAAATTTCAACACGGCCCCTAATTATTTCACGAACTCTCATTTTACCTCTCATCGATTAGAAAATAACATTGCAGCTTCTTATTAACTCCGCCAGATATTCTACCGCCTCTATTAATGTCTCCATCTAGAGCTGAATTTTACTTACGTGTACTGTTAATTCAATATGTGTTAAGCAACTATTTAAAGGGACAAATCGTCTTCTAATGAATTAGCAAAATGCTGTCATTTTGCGCATCTCTATTATTTCTCAGACGCATGCTTGGCAGCGGCATTGGCGTCATGTGCAACAGCGACTTCCTAAGTTCCTCGTTGTTAGCGTTATATGTGATGTCAGCTTCCTCAAATTTTGCCCACTTCCTCCACRGTTTCATTTCTCATTTCCTCGCTATCCACTTCCAGCGCTAAGCTAACTAATGTTTACTTGTGAAAATTTTGGGGCAACAATTTTTAATATTTTTTATTATTATTTGGTCAATACAAATACTAAATTATTTTTATTAATTTATGTATACAAATTCTGAAAAATATAAGTACAAATTGTTTTAATTTATATATGCAAAATTCTAATAAATATAGGTGCAAACATATGTTTTTTRTACATAAAATATCTATAAATATAAATATAAATTATTATTAGTCAAGTACTAATAAAAAATGATAATATTTACAAGCCATGTAATATTACTCTTTATTTAATTTTATTTCTTTAATTAAYTKTGATGCAAAGCTAATTTATGTTGATRTATACAAAATAATTGTTTCGGTGACATCCTACTTAGTAAAGTAGGGGGTTTACAGAGAGAGGGTGATGCACCACTATTTTGTGGWACATCTTGTACTTAATTGAGTGGATTTTATCCACTATTCTCACACTTATTCATAGAAATCGCATGTTGTACATTTTCCTTCCTGATTTTGTACTATGATTGAAAACATGCTTCGTTGCTCTTAAATTTTACTAATTTTAATCCTCTCTTATTACCATTCGATGCCTTGATATGTGTGTAAGTGATTTCAGAGATTAATAGGGACAGGAAGCTTAGAGGATGAAAGGAAGCATGCAAAAGTTGGCAGGAATAAAAGAAGACTGAAGGAACTGCTTAAATCGTCCGCCTGATCCTTCTGGTCAAAATCGAGCATAACATGAGCTACAGACGTCCAAAATGTGACGCTGCGGTTCCAGTTGCGTTGGACAGCTAACAACCGGGGATTCGCAAATATATAATTGTGAAAAGCTCCCCAAAGCCAGGTGCCGCGCACGCGTGTACTGCGCACGCGTGAAGCCTGGGAAAAATCCATATACGCCCCACACTTGGACGGATCGGTCCCGCGTGACTTTGCCCTGTCGCTGCTGACGTATCAAAGAAATTGCTGTGCTTTTGAAACCAATTTTCGGCCCAGAAATACACAGATCTCAGAGGCTAAAAGTCGGTGAAATGCGCATTTCAATTCATTAAAGCAAGCTTCCATAATTATAAATTGTATGGTTTTTTAGCTGTAGATTTCTGAGGAGATGAGGCTCTCTCTCTCTCTCTTAGGCATTTTGGATTAGATTCTCTTAATGGTTAGGTTTTGAACTTCTTCTTCAATTTTTTTTTTTTTTTTTTTTTTTTTTTTTTTTCTCTTCTACTTTTTTTATTCTAATGTTTTTTTCTTTTAATTACTTATGTTACCAAATTTGTAATGAAGCTTTCCATGTTATATTTCCAATTTATTGTTTAAATAAATTTGAGTATTTAAATTTAATGATTTTTTCTCAAAATATTTATGATATAAAACGTTTAGATTTTTTCCCTTTTTGGCTTTTGTTGAGCTAATTGGTACACTTGAGTTGTTCAACTCAGCTGTTAGATTGAAAATTGGAAATGCTGATTGATTGGATCCACTCTAAAGCCTAGTCCTTCCCATGGATTGACTAGGATTAAGAGATCAAGTATGTTCCACTGTGACTTCTTTATTTAGTTAAGGATTACTAAGTAGGAGCAATAACACATTTTCCATCACATGATAAGGATAACTAGGATGGGATTTCCAGTACTCTATACCTGTGCCACGCAGTTTTCTTAATTTATTATTTATTTTTTCTTGTCATTTAATTTACTTGTTTCTTATTAATTCAAAACACCAAAAATACTTTTCATAAACCAATATAAAAATCATACCTTCCCTACAATTCCTTTAAGAGATGACATGAGGTTTAAATACTTCGGTTATAAATTTTATTGGGTTTTGTTACTTGTGACAACCAAAGTTTTTGTACGAAAGGATTCTTTGTTGGTTTAGAAACTATACTTACAACCCTCTACCTCCAATATTCAACACTCAAGCTCTAGTGCACTTCCTTTTCAACCGCATAATGATCTTTCCATCCCATCACCATCCTCCATGGAAGAGCACCCACATTCACCAATCCAAGAGCAAGATGATCCCAATTATGCTATCGATATGGAACAAGAAAGAAGGAATCATCTTCATGAATCCATACTTCATAAGAAGCTAGAGGAGGCCCTAAGGGTAGCGGTAGGAGAGACCCTTGAAGATGAAAGAATAGTTGAACAGTGTAACGACCCAACTCCCAGTATGCCATGGTCATACAAGAAGCCAAGTGTTACCAACTTGTTCTTCCTAATTATTAACTATTACTTAATATATGAGCCTGTTCCTTGTTAGAACGTTGCCAATTTTACGGGTAACATTTTTTTTACTTATATCGTTGCGAGCGAGGGAGTAAAATAAATAAGCACAGAATGATAGAAATAATAAAGAAGCATAAAGAAACATAGAAATACAGCTAATATTGTACATCATGTATACTATAACAAAACATATAGTGTTCACAAAAGATTAAGTCAGTTTACATCCTCGTCAACCTACGTAGCTAATATATACACGACACTCCCAGGGTCTGGCCCTTACAAAAAGCCGCTAAGCTGGCGCCCGGGCTAGCCTAACCACTATATAGCTCCTAGCTCTCAGGTGTACTAACACAAATGAGAGACTAACTAACAGATAATGTTAGACTAGAGTGTCATCAAAAGAATTCCCCTACTGCTGTTGGACTATATCTACACGTGGTTGTTCAGAGAATCATCGTGAGGCTCATCCATCTCCTCATCCTGCTCTATCTCTATCTCAGGATCCTCCTCCTCATCATCATCCGCAGCTACAACTATACCCTCAGATCTACCAGAAACACTGTTGTCACTATGTACAAAACCATTGGCGAGCACAGGTCCGTTCGTGTATATAGGGGCTAACCCACCGTCCGGTAGTGCCAGCTCATCAGGCTGTGGAATGTCAGGGATCGGCTCAGAGGGAAAGTCCTACTCTGGTGGTATCACAGGTACGTAGTCACCAGCTAACTCGGGCTCATCAAGAATGATAGGCTCAGGTTCCACCTCATTCAAAGGTTGAGCTGGTATAGGGTGCTCAGGATCATCAGGAAAAGGATGTACAGGTGCATCAGGATGTAACCAGGATAAGGGAAAGTCGTAAGGAGCATTAGGGTCAAAATGCGGGCTAGACAGAGGATGTTGAAAAGCTCGATTAGGTAACGCATATCGTCTAATACGAGGCTCCAAACCCATAATGAAGTAACTGTGATGTACCGGATCCTTATAGACGTAAGGGTCCTCAAACTCATAGAAGATCACGCCCGTCTCCATCTGAGGGGGAGGAAGGGAGAGAAGGGGTAAGAACTGGGGAGTCCTTAGTAGGGTCGGGGTTATTAGTTACATTCATTTATTCGATCTCGATTAGTAGATGGGTAATAGAATATAGTAAAGTAGTGAACAAAAGTTAAAAATAGATAGAAAAATAAAGAACATAACACAAGCAGGAGAATACAAGAAGATAAAGCACAGACATAGCACTCAAGCAAACAAACATAAAGAAATAGATCACACACAAG
>QBTX01002061.1:4606-26071 GCA_003063285.2 Arachis monticola
AGGAACGGAGGAGTGGGAGATGCGTCGCGGTTAGTGGGCCTCGCCGCCCGTGGCTGCTGTCATCCCCGACAATGGAGGAGCGAGAAGTGGGTGAACGTGAGGAGGGAGAGTGGGAGCTCGCGAGGGAGATGCCGCCGTCGGAACTGAGTTCGCCGTCGTCGTTGGAGCCCGTCGCCGCCAGCTTTGTCAGGTCTCTGCCACGAATCCATCCTTCCCGCCGCCACTGGAAGCACGAACAGAGAAGAGTCGCCTTCGTCGGAACCACCGCTGCCCTGCCAGCTTCCACCTCCATCGTGGTTGACTATGGATGAGAGTGGAGGAAACTGCCTCTCTCTGCCGTTGAAATCCTCCGCCGCTGCTGCTTGCGTCTTGAGCTGCTGCATCAGCCACCGCGGCAGGTGTCGCTGTTGGAAAGGAGAGCTGCGCCTCTGTGTTTCTGGCAACCGGGAGTGGTTCTATGACTTCCGGGACCACCGCCGAAGCTCCGGGCTGAGCCTCTGCCGCCAGGAACGTCTCTGCTGCCACCGGGTCCCGCCGGCGGTAAGAATTTTAAGTTTGGTTACTGTTCTTTTGGATTTCGGGAAGATTATTGACACTGCGTGGTTGTACAACTTCTATTATCAGAAATTCGGGCGCCGCCGTTATTCAGAATTTATTAACGGAGCCGCTGCCGAGTCGTTTTGGAGTTGCGGCTGTTTCGTTTCGCTAATCTAGTGAGTATCTCTATTTCGAAAGCCTTGCGTTAGTACCTTGTTGTGCTTGGTTAATGAATATGGGTTTTGGTAACGTGGGTCGAGTCCTAATTATGTGTTGCGATTAGAGTGTTGAGATTGTTGAGAACGCAAGTGGAGCGAGTTGCTGGCTGCAGTTGGTTTTGGGTTGAGGCGAAGAGGACTCTGTGAGACTTTTGGACTATGGAATTGCGTTTTGAGGTAGGGGCGCTTTCCAAAAAACTATATTTTGTGTATTGGAATTATACATATGGATACTGGTGCGAGATATTTGTATTTAGTGATTCTAGTATGCCTTATGTATTATTTGATTGACTCGAATGACTATGGATGTTGCGTTTGGTTGAATTGTTGTGCGGCTTTGTGAAATGTAATGTCTGAAATTGATTCTTTAAAGATTTGAGATATGAGTTTAATCCTGTTGAGGATTGGTTCGAATTGATTCAATTATTTTGATGATGTGAAAGATAGAATACTCTTGAAATTCAGCCTGGTTGCTTAAATTGATTTGGTTTTGATAAAATGATTTAATGTTGAACCGATTCTTTAAAGCTTTGGAAAGGAGTTGATTCAGTTGATATTGGTGTGATTTTGAAACGGTTTTCTTGAGATATGCCAATGAGCGACTGTGCGGATTAACTTGATTTGAATTTATTTTTGGATTCTGGACTGTTGAAAAAAAAGGATTGTGGAACGGTTTAGTGGGGACCCGAACCGGGTGGCAAAGTCCAGTTTTAGGGAAGGTGCTGCCGAAATTTTCTATAAAATCCGAGTCTTTATAATGTTGTCTGGAAAAATGATGAGTTAAAGACTTCTACTATTTTACTTGAATTATCAAGAAAAGAATGATTCATGCTTTTGAAATGAAGTATTAAGAGGAAATTGTGATTCAGTCTTGCTTCTTAAGAAAGGCATTGTATCTCTTTCAGAAGAAAGTTATTTAGATGAGACTTGTGTTTTAAAAGCTGTTTGGATGTGAAAAGGGTTTTATGCCTTTAAATTTGACTTTGGGATTTTAATTAAAGAAGGTTTCAATGACTTTGAAAGAACCTGAATGCTTATTGACAAGTTTCATTTTTGAAATGTTTTGAGAAAAGGTTTTGAGTACTCTTTGAATTCTTGAATTCTTGCAAGACTAAAACAATTTTTAACAGTTGAAACGTTTTAGAATTTGTCATGGGGGTTAAAGTGGTTTGCCTAAGTAAAGGAAACGGCTTTGAAGGAAGTAAATGATATACGTGACTCGTTTTGGCTTAGATCTTATTTTATCACTCAAATCGGAAAGCAACAGTTTTAACGATTTTAAATGAATTTGGCGAAATGAGTTATGCTATTCTCCCTAAGACTTGGGACTCTGCCGAGGAACTTTTGTTACAAAAATTTTTTTTTTTTTTGTGATTTTGAATGATTCAAAAGGAATCTTTAACTTTCCATGGTTTTGGAAGTTTTGGAAAGAGGAAGCCGAGAGTGGCTTATTCAAAAGAGGAATTTTCTCTGAGTAAATTATTTATATTAGGTTATGAGATAATTTGAAGAATGAGAACTTTAAAGCCAAGGCTGAAAAGAGTTGAACTTGATTTCAAAGTGAAATGAATTGAGAAATGATTTATGGCTAAATGCCGATTTATGAATTTGATGATTTTTGAAATTGTGAAGTTTGCTGTTTTATTATGAGCCGGAATGGCTATGTATAGATTATGAATATTGACTGGTTTTGGATTGAACCGTGAGCCGAATGGCTGTGTGTGATTATCAATATTGGCTGGTTCTGGACTGAACCGTGAAGCCGGATGCTGAGATGGATGTTGATCCATGGATGAGAATTAATGCATGTATATGTTGAATTTATGATAATTTGTGATTTTTGCACTTCCTCCACTTGGAGATGAGGGTTTCCCTGGGTAGTAGCAATGGCTAGCCACCATGTGCTCCAGGTTGAGACCGAAGCTCTGTTTAACCCATGTTGTTAAGTGTGGCCGGACACTGTGAAAGGCCGGATGAGCTCGCCCCCATAAATATTCACCAGTGATGGTGATTGATATGGATCAATGATTATGGTCAAGTTATGATTGAGTATAACTCGAGTTGGGGATGCACGACAGGAGACAAGTCCAATGGTTAGCTACCAGGAACTTGTCGGGTTGGCTCTATAACCGACATATGATATTATCAGCCACTAGGGACAGGCATGCATTCATATGCATTTGTGTGACATTGGTTGGGTGTGCATATTATACTTGGGTTGGCCTATGTGGATTAATTGCTAACTGTTCTACTGTAATAACTGTTTGTTTGTGCTTGAACTTCCTATCTGTGTTGCATCTAGGACTCTGTTGGATTGTGGTGATTGGTTGTTGGTTGATTTTTTGGGCCTAGGGCCGTGGCTTGAAAGAGATGAACTGACGTGGTGATTTCCGGTTTTGTGTTTCTGGGTTGGAATAAATTTATGAAAGGCTAATTTTGGTTCCGCATAGATAAACCGTTTTTGAAAGGCTTTTAAGTTTTGAGAATTGAACGGTTCTTCTTTCCGAAAAGATTTCCGACTTTACTTTCATTGTAAACCGTTGTTTTTGAAAAGAGGCATAAGACGGTTATGAATCACTGGTGCGGTTATCTTCATGTATCCTATTACAGTAATTCCCAAAAACCCTCTACTGAGAACCCTTTCGAGGATGATGTTCTCACCCCCCTACATTTTTTCCCTTTTAGGA
This sequence comes from Arachis monticola, assembly GCA_003063285.2. NCBI lineage: Eukaryota > Viridiplantae > Streptophyta > Magnoliopsida > Fabales > Fabaceae > Arachis > Arachis monticola. The sequence continues at coordinate 8,049 of QBTX01002061.1, forward strand.
TATGGGCGCAGAAGTTACGAAGAGCTTATTTAATTGTTGTTGTGTTGCCCTGTATCATTTTAGTTATGGTTTATTGTACCCTCACCTTTATCTTGATATATTCTGTAAGAGGGATAGGAAATTGCATTGGATTATTCTTGTAATAATATTTATATATATGTATGTATGTATGTACTCTTTATGAGTTTCTGTAAGTTGTATGGATGTACGTTGTATATCAAAAGTATTTTTAGGAGCGGTATTGCGGTTTAAAGTTTCAAACAGGCTCATATTTTAGTATTAATTAGTATAAGTGTCGTCGTAATATCCGAGCTATCAGAGTTGCGCAGCCGGAAGCGTTGTCTTTGGTAGTCAGGGTGTTACAGAGACAGTGGTCCTGACTAAGAAATGTAGTGCCATCATTCAGAATAACTTGCCAAGGAAGATGCCGGATCTAGGGAGCTTTCAAATTCCATGCACCATTGGGAGCACAACCTTTGAGAAAGCGTTATGTGATCTGGGAGCAAGCATCAATTTAATGCCATTGTCTGTGATGAAGAAGCTACAAATCCAAGAGGCACAACCCACAAGGATAGCATTACAGATGGAAAACAAATCTATAAAGCCTGCATACGGATTAGTGGAGAATATCTTAGTCAAAGTGGGTAAGTTCTTCTTCCCAGTAGATTTTGTGATTCTTGACACGGGGGAGGATGAGAATGCATCTATAATCCTAGGAAGGCCTTTCCTAGCCACAGGAAGAGCTCTAATTGATGTGGAAGAAGGTGAATTAGTGCTTAGAGTGCATGTTGAGCAACTGGTCTTTCATGTCTTCAAAGATATACATTCAACAGGTGAAGAAGAGAGGTGCATGCAGACTGAGCTTATTGATCCAAACCTTCAAGAACCCCCTGATGACGGACAGTAGAATCTACAGCTCAAACCTCCTTTGGTGACAATAAAAAAAATTCCTCCTGACATCAAACCTAATTTTGGTATCAGGAATGCATCATCCACCAAGGAGGAGGTTCCCAAAAAGAAGAAAATACCCAGGGGATGGAAAAACAAAAAGATCCCCACTAAATATTTCTCCCCAGAAATGAAGGTGGTGTTGACTAGGAATCCAGTATGGACTTATACAGTAAATAGAATCCTCTCTCTGGAGCATATTGAGATACTTTATGGAGACACAGGAAAGAATTTCAAGGTGAGGGGTGAAGAACTGAGCCCCTATTATCCTCCTCCTTAGAGGAGCTGACCGTCAAGCTAGTGACGGTAAAGAAGTGCTTGTCAGGAGGCAACCCGATGTTTTCGTATCCTTAGTTTAATTTTTGTTGCATTGATTTTATTATTTATTTGAATTTCATTGAGTTTTTATTTTTTTTCCTTTGTTTTACGTGTATTTTGATCATGCAGAATATAACAAAAAAAAAACAGAAACAGGTTCCTAAAACAAAGTTACGGACGGGAGGGCCTGCACCTAACTTGAGAATTTTCAAGTTAGGCGCCGCAAGCTACGCATCAAGGACCATTTTACTCGGGAGAGTCTGCACCTAAGTTGAGAAATCTCAAGTTAGGCATAAGGTGTTGTGACTCCAAACAAGTTAGTCGCAAGGAGGAGCAAGTTAGGCGCAAAAGGGTGCTTGTACTCTCGGGAGGGTCCAAGTAAGGCGTAGCATTGAAAGGGAGTGAAATCAAGTTAGGCGCAAGGCCTTGTTCATTGGTCCAAGTTGGGTGCACACTGTGGCTTCATGCCTCAAGTAAGGCGCAAGGAAAGCTCAAGTTAAGCGCACCAATTATCCCCTCCCGTTGCACCGAATCCCAATCAAATCAATTCCAGGATTTCTTTCTTTTCCCAAGCCTTCAACCAAACCCAAACCGTGACCAACCCCCATTCCTTCTACACCTGTAACCCCCTCCCCATTCCTTATACATACATTAACCCCCACCCCATTATATATATATATATATATATGACCATTTGTACCCATAAAAGATGAAAACGCTGACATATGTACCCACACTAGATCGAAACTAAACTTGTACCCACGCAAGATGTCCTCCGTGTGACAAAAGTACCCTAGGTGGCACTCCAACCATCTAAAGACAGGGTACTTTTGTCACACGAAAGGCATTTTACGTGGGTACAAGTTTAGTTTCGATTTAGCTATGGATACATATGTCAGCGTTTTCATCTTTTATGGGTACTAAATTGTCTATTTATTTCCTATCCATGTATAAATTGCAACTTTACTCCCACGTAATATTCGATGTATGATAATTCACCATATCCTATTGATGTACTATATAAAAAATCAATAAATTATATAACATATATAGAAATAAATAATAAAATAAATAAATAAATACATAATTAAATAAATAAACTAATATAATAATAAATATTATATATATATATATATATATACTAAGTACTATCTATATCTACCTAGTGACCTCTAATATAAAAGACTATGAGAATAATATAGACACAAGTAAAATTTTATCTCTTGATTTTCTTTTAATTAACAAAAATAAAAAATTTTTTTACATTATTTTTTGTTTTACTCCTCTATACGTTTTTTTTATGTTCCTCCCTGTGTTTAGATTTTCTTTACTTGGGGACAAGCAAACTTTTAAGCTTGGTGTTGTCGCTTCGCTTGTGACTTTTCTGCTTATTTTAATGGCACCAAAGGGAGGCGAATCATCTTCACCGAGGAGCACAGCCTGAAGAATGAGACGGCCACTAGGATAACTGAAGTGGTTGAGTTCCTTTCATTCTATATTTCCTTCTATTCTTATTATGTTATATTCCTATTTTCTGCTATTTTACTTGGTTTCTGCATGATCCTTTGTTATTTCAATTCCTAGGTTCTAGTTAAATTAGTTATTTTTATTTTGTTATTCGTTTTTAATTCTGAAAAGTGTCTCATGTATTGCTCACTGAGCTTGAATCCAAAAGAAAAAGAAGAAAAAGATGCATTGCATGAGAAATAGAGTTTATAACAAAGAATAGTCTTATTTACTTAATTGTGGTGGTATTAATTGTAATTCTGAATGAATGATATGAACAGTGCATATTTGAATTTGAATAAAGGTATGTTAATGTATAAGGAACAGGAATTTAGAGAACCATTATGAATTCTCTGAAATTAGTGAAAGTTAATCCTTGAAGCAAAAAGAAACAGCAAAGAAAAAAAATAAAAAAGCAAGGTCCAAGGCTCTGAGCATCAATAACTAGGGAGGTCAGACACGATTAAAAGCTCAAAGAGTTGTTTCCCTGGTCATATGCTTGTGGTGTGATTGTGTCAACTAATCCTTGAGACAGAACACTAAGAGTCAAGATCAAATGCATTTAACAGAGTATGCCAAAGGCTTTGAGAACCACTGTCTGGGAGTAACTGAAAGGAAAATCAGAACTTAAAGAGAGTTCCCCAGTTAAGTGCTTGTGGTGTTTTTGTGTCAGTGAAGTTTGAGATAAAACATTTAAAGTCACGGCTAGGCTCAAGGTGCAAAGCACCAAAGAAAAGAGAATCAAAGGAAATTTGTTGTGTTCAAGGATTAAATTGAAGTACAAAAGATGAGAGAATTCATAATATTATTCGGATTCTAATTCCGAATGACAATGACATCCTTCTAATTCAAAGGAGAATGGGATGCCAGAACTATTCAGGATTGCAGTTGTAAACCCCACTATAAGAAGAGACATGAGCTTAATCGAACTCTCATTCTCATACAAATTCACATCATAAGCCTATATTAGTTTGGTTGCTTGAGGACAAGCAACAATTCAAGTTTGGTGTCGTGATGCGTGAGCATCTTTCCTATCTTTTCCTAGTGAATTCGCACTTAATTTGTTGAGTTTAATCAAGAATTAATTATTTTTAGCCACTATGGATGTTACTTTGAGTCGTGTGCAATTTTGTTTATTTTAGGTAGTATTTGGCTGGATTTGATGGAGTCTCCGAAAAAAAAGAGAAGAAGGCGAATGATGCTGTCAACCCTGACCTCTCTGCACTCAAACCTAAATAACTCGAGCTACGGAGGTCCAATGGACGTGATTTCAGTGGCGTTGGAAAGCTAACTTTTAGAGCTTTCCAACAATATATAATAGTCTACACTTCTCTCCCACCAATTCGGCCAAGGCTGCGCCTAACTTGAGATTTCTCAAGATAGGCGCAAGACAACAACAACAACACGCAACCATAGGCGTGACTCCTTAAGTAAGGTGCACGAATTCTCCAAGTAAGGCACAGAATCATTCAAGTGAACTCAAAACCATGCGGCCAAGCTCAAATAAGGTGCAAGGTATCCTTGAGTTAGGCGCAACACATGAGCTTGGATAGCCATTCCTCACTGCACCCTTTAAGTAAGGCGCAATGTCAAGCCAAGTTAGGCGTGCCTTCCTACGTAGCAAGTGGTCCCCATTCATCAATTGAAGACGCACGGATTGTTTAATTAATTCTGATTTAAACTTTATTTTTATTTTAAAATAGGAAAAGATATTATTTTAGTTTTAGAAAATAGATTTTAAATTAATTAGGACTAGATATAAAAGAGAAAAGAAAATTCTCTTCGGGGATTATTCCACCTCATTCCAATTTATAGTTTAAGAGAATCCTAGTTTCCACTCTGAACCATGAACAACTAAACCTCCACTATTAAGGTTAGAAGCTCTGTTTATTGTATGGATTGATTCTATTGTTTTTCTATTTGAATTCATGTATTGATTCATATAATTCAAGAATTGTTTTCGTTTTTTATTTTATGAATTTGGGTGGAACGGAAGTATGACCCTCTTTCTAATTGAGTTCTTGTATAACTTGGAAAAGCTCTTTACTTGAACAACAGCTTGAAAACATATTCTCCTAAATCTCTAATTATCTGAACTTAACGGGATACGTGACATATAATCCTCTTATATTTGGGTAATTAGGATTTCTGTGGTATATAACTAGAATTAAACTTCACTTTCTAATTGGAATTAATTGACCATGGAATTAGCTGTTGATGAGAGTTAGAGGAGACTAAAAAGGTCTAAAGAATTAGAGTTTAGTCACATATAGTTTGCCATGAATTGAATCTTGCATGATTAAAATAGTTAGTAAGAAAAGTCAATCCGGAAAATAGATAACTCTGAAGCCTTAACTGTTTCTCCATATATATTTCACAACTTATTTACTGCTTGCCTTCTAATATTTTGAATTTACTGTTTAATACTTTTGAACTTTCAAACATCATTTTCTGCTTGCCTATCTAAGTAAATCACTTAACCATTATTGCTTAGTCCATCAATCCTCATGGGATCGACCTTCATTCACATGAGGTACTACTTGGTATGACCCGGTGCACTTGCCGGTTAGTTTATGGTTATAAATTTTGCATCACCTAGCTTGAACTTGAAGCCTCGAATTGCCAATGCACCAAAGGATTTGTACCTAATTTTAGTAATCTCCCTCTAATTTTGAACTTTTATCTTTATTAATATCAGATTCTTCAAATAACCTTGCAGAGTACCAAGTCCCAAAGTTTGAAACAACATTAGATCTAGACAATCAAATACAATTTTTTTATTATTGTTTATATTACAACCATTTACATAAATATTTATAACAACATACTCAATCCTAAACATTACCAGAAAATATGTAAAGAGAATTGAAATGAAATTCGTGTTATAATGACAAGAATGAGTTCCTTATATAGTTAAAAATTTTTGTCCCTATGTATTACGTATGCACATATAACAACTATTATTAAACAAGTATTTCGTCTTCACTATGGATAAGATCTGTTTAAAATGAGACCAGTGATTTATTTCGTCTGCAGACTGGATACTTTGTCAATGTTCCCTACTTATCTCGTCTTTTTTAAGGACGAGATACGTTTATAAAAAAATCATTCTATTTGAGGACGAAATAAGTAATAAAGTGTAAAAAAGTAAATTCTATCATTTTTGCATTTTTAATATTTACTTTATCTTATTTTATATATAATAAGAGAGCAGTGGATAGTTAGGTGCATGACAAGTAGAACTTTCTTTCATTGACAAGTGTGTAGCTTATACTATTAATTTAAATGGTATATATATATAACAAGAGAAGTAGTATAACTATAAAAATATATTAGAACAATAGTGAAACTTAAAACACATGCTTTTTAACAATAGTGGAAAAAAAAGGCGGCAATTGTTAAAAGTTAAAATACATTACAATAACCAATTTATTTATAACATCCTTTTCTCTTTGCCATCGTAAATTATTGTATTCTCTTCCAAGAAACAAAAAAAGATATTCATCCATCACCAAAAAAAAAAAGGGTTTCGCCCCTGTAAAATGTATCATCATGGCTGAGAACTTTGATTACCTTGCTGATGTGAATGCAAAAAATCTTTATTAGAGCTTCAAGGTCTTTGTCGTTATGGCTTGGGATGTTCCAAGTAGATTCAATGACAAGGAGGTTATGAGCATGGAGTTGGTGCTTCAGGATAGTAAGGCAAGTAGTCTACATTTAGAGTTTTTTTATCCTTTTTTTTCATTTTTGTAAGGTGTTTATGTATTAGTAAAGAACCTAATGTGATTAAACGTGTACATTGTGAATGGCAGGTTCATAGGTTGCAAGCTTTGATACCGAAACCATTGGTTAAGAAATGGAAGGATGTCATAGTGGAGTTTTAGATGCACACGATGAAAAATTTCGTTGTTTTGGATAACACTACACACCCCAAGGTAACTCCGGATAAATATATATTGGTTTTCTTACACCGGACCAGGGTTCATCACATTGAACATCCAAGCTTTCCACTTGATGCCTTTCGCTTGAAGTCATTTAAGGAATTGCTTACTGCTGATAAGTTGGACGACTCTGAACTTATTGGTAAGAAATCCTTTGGTGGTGTACATAGCTTTCTAATATAAACATTTCCCCCCAACCCTCTAACTTGGATTTATTTTCTAAAGCTGAGCTTATTTTATTTCTAGACATGTAGATATAGTTGGTGAGGTTGTAGGCAAAGAGGATCCCAGGGATTTGGTAACCAGCAAATGGGTGGAGACTAAACGATTGGCCATAATCCTACAAGATTTATAGTATGTGCTAATTATAACTAAAGGCTTTACATGTATAAATCTTTAATTAGTGCATATTGTCTCATGCAACATTTTTTTCGTGTAACTGACAGAAACAATAAGATTAGTTGTGCTCTGTTTGGTAAAATGGTAGACGACCTTTTACCTCATCTTCACGATAGAAGGGTTGAACCTCTCATTGCAGTGCTCTAATATTTTAAACCCAATAGATGGAACGGTATGTCTTCTTCATGCTGTTCAAACGAGAAAAAATCACTATAGTTTTCATGATATTTTAACCGCTACTGACATAAGTATTATGATGGATTAATGCACAAAAACTAGGTAAAACATCTGTCCAGAATCATTTATATGTTTCCAAGTTGCACATCAATGATGGTTTAAAAGAAGTTGTTGGATTCCGAAATAGGTTAGCATCATCTTATTATACATCAAAATGCATTTTTATACATTGAAAATATAAAGATTGGGCGAAAAATATATTAAAAGAATTTTGAGAATTTTGTAGATTTCTTAGCAGAGTGCCTACAAGTTTCTCAAGGATTAGCCAAGTTTCATCTCAAGGGGGATGGTCTGGAGCCGATGAGATAAACCAAGGTGTTGTGTTGGTGAAGACTATTGAGCAAGAACTTAATGTTAAAGAGGTAAATATATATGATAATTTCCAGTTCATCCCTTATATATTAGTTACTTTTTGGGGTCTTATTAAATGGATAATAATTTATTTGTTAATGAAACTAGGAAGGTCCGATATGGATATGTGCAAGTGTAACACCCTAACTACCAAAGCTCACACTTCCGGCTGCGCGACTCTGATAGCTCGGACATTACGACGACACTTATATTATTTAATACTAAAATATGAGCCTGTTTAAAACTTTAAACCGCAGTAGCGCTCCCAAAGATACTTTCGTTCGATAACGTACATCCATAAATACCATACAACTTACAAAACTCAGAAAGAGCACATCCATATATATACATACATATATATAAGTAATATTACAACCATAATCCAATACAATTCCTATCCCTCTTACAGATTATATCAAGATAAAGGCGAGGGTGCAGCAAACCATAACTAAAACAATACAGAGCATCATAACAACAATTAAATAAGCTCTTCGTAACTTCTGCGCCCATATCCTGAAAGGGGAAAAATGTAGGGGGTGAGAACATCATCCTCGAAAGGGTTCTCAGTAGAYGGTTTTTGGGAATTACTGTAATAGGATACATGAAGATAACTGCACCAGTGATTCATAACCGTCTTATGCCTCTTTTCAAAAACAACGGTTTACAATGAAAGTAAAGTCGGAAATCTTTTCGGAAAGAAGAACCGTTCAATTCTCAAAACTCAAAAGCCTTTCAAAACGGTTTATCTATGCGGAACCAAAATAGCCTTTCATATTTTTCCAAARCAAAAACACAAAACCGAAATCAACCATCGGTCCATCTCAATCCAACCACGGCCCTAGGCCCAAACAATCCAACCAACAACCAATCACCACAATCCAACAGAGTCCCAGATGCAAACACAAATAGGAAGTTCAAGCACAAACAAACAGTTATTATTACAAGTAGAACAGTTAGCAATTAATCACATAGGCAAACCAAGTATAATATGCACACCCAACCAATGTCACACAAATGCATATGATGCATGCCTGTCCCTAGTGGCTGATGATATCATCTGTCGGTTATAGAGCCAACCCGACAAGTCCTGGTAGCTAACCATTGGACTGTCCCTCTGTCGTGCATCTCGACATAGGGTCAAAAGAAGCCTTACGATCTCAACTGGAGCACGTGGTGGCTAGCCACTGCATCTACACAGTGAAACTCGTATCTCCGATACGTGGAAGTGCAAACATTCTCAATTTATCAATGATTCAGCATAAACATGGCATCAATCTCCATCACAGGAATCAACATCCATCTCAGCCATCTGGCTCACGGTTCATTCCAAAACCAGGCCAATATTCATCTAGCTATACACCCATTCCGGCTCATGGTGTCAATCCAGAACCAATCAATATGTATACACATACACATGCCATTCCGGCTCTCAACAAAATAGCACTATCCACATTCAAAATCAATCAATTCATGAATACGGCTTTAAGCCATGTAATTCATTTTCTCAAATTCATTTCACTTTGAAATCAAGTTTCAACTCTTTTCAGCCTTGGCTTTTAAAGATCTCGTTTCTTCAAATTATCTCAGGCTTCATAAGCCAATTTTTACTCAAGGTAAATTTCCCTTTTAAAACAAAATGCCACTCTCAAGCCATCCTCATTCTAAAACTTCCATAATCATGGTAAGTTAAAGGCCTCTTGAGAATTCAAAATCATCTATTCAACAATGGGATTTTATAAACACAGCGTCCTTGGCAGAGTCCCAAGCCTTTAGGGGAGAATAACATAACTCATTTTGCCAATAATTCAATTTAAAATCAGTTAAAACCCTTGGCTTTTCGATATTGAGTAATAAAATAAGATCTAAGCCAAACCGAGGTCAATGTAATCTTTTACTTCTTTCAAAGCCGTCTCCTTTACTTAGGCAAAAACCAACCTCAACCCCCATGATAAATTCTAGCAATGATCTTAATGTTCAAATTGTTTCTAGCTTGCTTTGAGATTCGAATTCAAAGAGTTACTTAATAAACCTTTCTCAAAACATTTCAAAAATGAAACTTGTCAATAAACAATCAGGTCTTCCCAGGAGTCAATTTGAAACTTTATTCTTTAGATTGAATAACCCACCAAGTCTGAGTTTCGAAAGGCATATAACCCTTTTCACTAAAACAGCTTTCAAAACACAGAGTTGATATCTATCAAAAAAACGCTTCTCCTTAGAATCAGAGATTAACAATGCCTTTCTTCAAGAAAGCAAAGACTAAATTGCACAAATTTACTCTCATCTCTTTTTAATTCATTTCAAAGCGAATCGTAATCAGATCTCTTATCTCGATGATGATTTTCAAATTATAATAGTTAGTTATTTAGTCCTTTACAACCCATCACTTTTTCCAAGACAGACATTTCAAATAAAGACTTCGGATTCTATTAGAAATTTCCCGGCAGCCACCGAGGTACCCTAAACTGTTGGAACCTATTTGCACCTACCCGAGTATTTCGGAGTCCCATCTAAAGCGTGTTCTCGCATTTCCCTTTTCACGAGCTCAAAACCAGAAATCAATTCAAAAGCAAGCTAAATCCAAACAGTCGCCTCAATGGCATACCTCAGGAAACCATTTCAAAAAATCAACATCAATATCAGCAATTTTTTATGTTTTATAAAGACTTTTAAAGAATCGGTTCAGTTAATAATTCATTTATCAAACCAGATGAGCATTTAAAGCAACACAGGCATGAATTTCAAGAGCATTCTAATTTTTACATCATACAAATATAATTGAATCAATTATCAAACCAATTCCTCATCAACCGGATTAAACCATTTTCAGAATATTTAAAGAATCAACTTCAAACATTACATTTCACGAGCCACACAACAATTCAGCTACAAACCAACATCCATAAGTCATTCCGAGTCAATCAGATTGATACATAAGGCAGATACAATCACAAATAACACAATATCTCACATCATACCCAATATATGTAGTAAGTTCCAATAATAAACTATAGTTTTTGGAAAGCGCCCCTACCTCAAACACGCAATTCCCATTAACTCACAAGACATTCGCCCTCAACCCGAGACTGACGGCAACCAAAATCCTCAGCTCCGGCTTGTTTTCCTCAATAGAAGAAACAACCTCAACGCCACAAGTAAACTCGGATTCTAATCCCTAGAAGCCGTCAACATACAATAAACACTTTTATACACGAATTTGAACACTAATGCAGGTGCTTTCGAAACAAAAATACTGACTAAAAAGGGCTTTTCGAAATGAGCCTGCTTTACGCAACAAGGGAAGAACAACTACACCAAGGTAGCGGCAGTTCCGATGGTGTTTCCAGTCAACACCCGTGCCAGCCACCGGCTGGTCGAAATGGCAACCAGACAGGTCTTCCGGCAGCGACAACGTAACATATGACAGCCCCTTTATTAAACACAATAGTTTTCAGTGACAGCTTCAAACAAATTTGAATTGGCGAAACTAAGAACCAGAAACAGGGCAGGCTCACCAGAACGGCAGCACCAGGAAATTCTGGCAGCGGCAGAGCAATTCCGGCGGCATAAACCGTAGCAACGGCGCAGGATCTCCCTTCCTCCAGTGGTGGACGCTGAGGTGGCTTCCGCGGTGACACACCAGCCACAACAAGGACGGCGGCAGTGAGACCCCCACAGCGACGAGTTTTCGGCGACAGAACAAGCAGAACTGGCGACGACAAGGAGGCACGGCGACGGCGACCCATGGCGAGCATGGCTCCCCTGTCGCCCTCTCTCCTCTCACTGCTGTGCAAACTCCCGTCTCCCTCTCTCTTCTCGTCCTCGTTCGTGCTCGCGGCAGAGGCAAGATGGCGGCGACTCAGCAAGGATGAAGCTCCTCTGGTTCGGTGACAGATGCGCGGCTCAGGCTCCAGGGACAGGGACGGCGGCAGAACCCTAGTAGCACGGCAGCGAGGTGTGGCTTCGACAACACCCAAGCGCGGTGAGGATGCAGCAGAGCCTTGCGACGGTGACTGGCGGCGACGCTCCTCCTTCCCCTCTTCACCGCAGCTTAGTCCCCCTCTCCCTCTCTTCTACCCTTTCCACGTCAGCCTTGCCCTTTCTTTTCTTTTTTTTGTTCAAGAAGAAAAGCAAGCTGCGCTTGCTATTGCTGCTGGGTGAGGGAGAACATTGTGGGTGTTACGGCTGGGTCTTGGGGGAAACGGGCGGGTTACGGTTTTTAGGGTTATGGGTTTCATTTTCAAAAAATTAAGGTTAGGTAAAATGTAATTTAATAATAAAAATAATATAGTAATTAGAAATAAATTCTAGTCCAACATAATAATGTATAAAAATAATCTATTTGCTCCTCTATTTTTACAAATTACATTCTCAATAAAATGCCCAATCAAATAATTAGAAATAATATACTTAATTTCTTCATTTTTCCAAATAGCAGATATAATATTTAAATATTACTTACCTAATCCAATCATAAAAAATCCTTATTATTTCATAACTCACAACTTTATAATTTAAATATAGAAAATATTCCAATAATTATAAAATTGGTAATAATTGTTTCAAATTCTTCAAATCAATAAATCAAAATTCGCTTAATTATCTTTAATAAAATAATTTCTGAAATTAAGGCTATAAATAACTGTAGGATTTGAGACTTGATCATAATAAGACTTTTCAAAAATATCTGGGTCTTACATTTACCACATAAAATTTTCGGGCCCTCTTGAAATATTGATGCAAAATGAAAAGAAATTCATAACGTTCACCTGAACACATTTAAGAAAAAAGAAAAATATCTCAAAATATAAATCATTCATATATAAGATTTTTTCAAAATACTTTTTTAATTGGTCTATGCATAAGAAACGTGAAAGGTAGGAGTCGTGATTGAAAGCAAACGTTACAAGGTAGGCTCAAGCACAAGGTCCATATGATCTCAAGCTTTACAAAACTTGAGGTACCAAAATAAGGATGCAAATCAAATGGGCGTTCACAAGCAAATAACAGTGGTTAACATTAGTGTGGTAAGCAAGGCTGAAGGCTTGATTAAACATGAGGCGGAAACGACGGTACCTCGTCCCACTTCTAAAATCTATCTCAACTTTCAACTTTCCAACTCCATCCAACATTTTAACCTCAATACCGATCATAGGCAGACTAACTTGCAAGCCCGTTCGACAAGGAACGAAAACACACAAACATTCATAAAGTTGCACACCTCCGCTCATAGCTTCCATACTACACTATGACGTCTACAAGAACTAACCGCATCGCGTACATAACGTCTACAAGTCGCACGTGTATCAAAACAATTTTTCTCCGAGTCTACTCAGAAGGATACCAGACTTTAGAAGGAGAGCAAATGTCAAGGACCATACTATAGATTCTGAGACGGAATGTATCCAATTCCAATAAACAAGGAGCTGCAGGCAAATCGAAGTTTGCTAGAAAATTTCAATTGACAACTTCAAAGTAACCCTTGGATCAAGAAATCCAATATGGATCACCAAGAAGAAACCAGCGCATCAGTCCGAGACAATATTAAGCTTGGAGTCGAAGAGAAGTAGAAGGTTATAAGAAAGAGAATATTTCAGACCCAAGACACAGCTCACAGAACTCGAGAACACAGATTAAAATACTCTCGAATACTTGTTCTAAAAGAGTTCGAAAACTCCGAAAAAAACAATTCAAAAAAGTGAAAAAAAAGCAAAAAAAATCTAAAGAGTAAAAGTAATAAAGTTTTTTGTTTCTTATACATATTTATGTTGAAGTAGATTCTGTAGAGTTTAAAAACAAAGTGCACAACAGTTTGGCTAAGAGCTAAAATAGTCCTCAAATTTATTTAAGAAAGTAATTAGAGTGCACAACTTAACCAAAAGCAGTCATAAAAACTCGAGAAGTAATCAAATTATTGTATCAAAAATTCCAAATGTTCGATATTCAAACAAGCGTGTATAATCATTTAATGCAAGAGAAAGAGGAAGTTAAACTCTTTTTAAAAAAAGAAACTCCGAAGAAAAATTTGCTTACAATTTTGTAAAGGAAATAAGTGGTGCTATTACAAAGACCAGGCAGTTTTGTCCCTAAATAAGGAGTTTTCAAACTCATTTAAAATACCTGCCAAAAAAAAACTTTGAAATTAACTTTCGTCAAAATTGAACATATGGTTTTCAATTTCAATTCAAGCAACAGAAAATAAATTCCGTTAAATTTCTTCAAAAGAGAATTCAAATTCCTTTGAAAGGTTCAAAAACAAAGACTCCAAAAGTCTTGAAATCACCATCTCAAAGAGAGATTCAAGAAGTTTAAGATGTCAAGAAAGGAAGGTCCAAGCCTTGCAAGAAAGGATCTTAAAAGTAGTTCAAACAAGATCCACTAGCATGAACATCAAAATAGTGCTCTAATTGATCCCAAAAGAATACAACAGTCATAGAAAAGACAACTCAATCATTATGTAATTTCTCAAGTGATTAAATTCGTTGACTAAAAACTCGTGTAAAGATAATGAGGGAAAATAAACATGCACGTAACTTGAAACAAATAAACTGACCCTATTAGGATGAGATTCACAAGAGAGGAAAAACCAAGATCCAATGCAATTCCACAAAATAGTAAAAAGATCAGTTCAAAAATACAAGGTATGTATGAGCATAAGATTTATGAGATGAATTAGTCCTTCAAGAAGAAAATCCTTCAGGCTAGAGTCCAACACTTTCAAAAGAACACATGGCACAAACCATGTAGCATGCTCAAATCAAACTCAAATCAAAATGAATTTAAGTAAAGTTTATCAAACAAACTCAACCGGAGACAAAAGTGGTAAATCCTTCCTTTCAAAATTTTGAAAAAAAATTTACCCAAAATACATAATCAAATAAGATGTGCATTGGAACCATAGTAAGAGTTTACTAGAAAGTCAATTTGTATTTAAGTAGGTGGCAGTTCTAGTAAACCAGTAAAGGTACAGGACGAGGACATTTGAAATAAAATAGTTGTTAACTGTAATAAAGAAATCTTCAACAGTTCCACATATAGATAAGTGTATATACTAATCAACAAGCAATTTTATAAAAATCCCAAAATTAGCTGTAATGTCACTGTCAAATAAGAGGAAACTGAAACAACAGTTCTCAAAGAATGAACTCGGAACCCGAAGTTAAAAGTCACAACGCAACATTAAGACAAGTCAAGACTATATAAAAAATACTTGAATCAAGAAAGAACTCAAGACAGAGGAAGACGATGCATCAAGGATTCTAAACAAGCATATGCACTTAAGATCATTCAAGAGGCATATGAAACTAGGAGGAATAGAGTGGAAACATCAAATTACTTTTTAAGGAGGAGTACCACAAACAAGACTTCAAGTTAGGATAGCAAAGAACAGGTCGACTCGAACTAGAATTTTCAAGACACACAACTGAATCGCCTCGAGAAAAAGTTTCTAACATTCCCCCAAAGCCCGCATTCGCTTTACTCGAAACTCGTTATTATCATTATGATAACCCATCAGTGCTTTCATAATACAAATTCACTAGTATTAAGCCGGCCAAACTTAATATCAGGAATTATGCAACGCAAGACTAACAGCGTTAATCAATAGACTGTCATGTGCATAAAGCTCTAATTCTCGTCTTTCGACAAGACCTAATACATGATAAACGCTCAGAGCATGCAACCGAAGCAATAGTCATCCATTCCTCAGGCTTACAGGAAGAACTGCTCTGATACCATAATGTAACACCCTAACTACCAAAGCTCACACTTCCGGCTGCGCAACTCTGATAGCTCGGACATTACGAGGACACTTATATATTTTAATACTAAAATATGAGCCTGTTTGAAACTTTAAACGCAATACCGCTCCCAAAGATACTTTTTGATATACAACGTACATCCATACAAACTTACAAAAACTCATAAAGAAGTACATCCATATATATATATATATATAATATATAATATTATTACATAGCATAATCCAATACAATTCCTATCCCCTTACAGATATATCAGATAAAGGCGAGGGTACAATAAAAATAACAAATACAGTAGCAGACAACCAACATAAACAACATTAAATAAGCTCTTCGTAACTTCTGCGCCATATCCTGAAAGGGGAAAAATGTAGGGGGGTGAGAACATCATCCTCAAAGGGTTCTCAGTAGAGGGTTTTTGGGAATTACTGTATAGGATACATGAAGATAACTGCACAACCAGTGATTCTAACCGTCTTATCCTCTTTTCAAAACAACGGTTTACAAATGAAGTAAAGTCGGAAATCTTTTCGGAAAGAAGAACCGTTCAATTCTCAAAAACCCAAAAGCCTTTCAAAACGGTTTATCTATGCGGAACCAAAATAGCCTTTCATAATTTTATTCCAAACCAGAAAACACAAAACCGAGAATCATCAGTTCATCTCTTTCCAACCACGGCCTAGGCCAAACAATCCAACCAACAACCAATCACCCACATATCCAACAGAGTCCCGATGCAAAACACAGATAGGAAGTTCAAAGCACAAACAAACAGTTATTTACAAGTAGAACAGTTAGCAATTAATCACAATAGGCAAACCAAGTTTAATATGCACACCCAACCATGTCACACAAATGCATATAATGCATGCCTGTCCTAGTGGCTGATGATATCATCTGTCGGTTATAGAGCCAACCCGACAAGTCCTGGTAGCTAACCATTGGACTGTCCCTCTTGTCGTGCATCCCCAACTCAGTTATACTCATCATAACTTGATCATAATCAGATCCATATCCATCACCCTCACTGGTGAATATTTATGGGGCGAGCTCTATCCGGGCCTTTCACAGTGCCGGCCACACTTACGACATAGGGTTCAAAGAGTTTCGAGTCTCAACCTGGAGCACGTGGTGGCTAGCCACATGCTCTACCCAGGGAAACTCTATCTCCGATAGTGGAAGTGCAACATTCCATTTATCAATGATTCAGCATAACATGCAATCAATCTCATCCATGGATCAACATCCATCTCAGCCACTCCGGCTCACGGTTACAATACAAACCAGCCAATATTGATAATCATACACAGCCATTCCGGCTCAGGTTCAATCCAGAACCAATCATATGTATAAACATAAGCAGCCATTCGCCTAACAAAACAGCAACTTCCACATTCAAAATCATCAATTCATAAATCGGTTATTAAGCCATAAATCATTTTCTCAATTCATTTCACTTTGAAATCAAGTTTCAACTCTTTTTCACCTGCTTTAAAAGATCTCTTTCTCAAATATCTCAGGCTCATAAGCCAAATTTTACTCAAGGAATTCCCCTTTTAAAACAAGCCACTCCCGGCATCCTCTTTCCAAAACTTCCAAACATGGAAGTTAAAACGTTTTAGAGATATTCAAAATCACCCATCAAACAATGGGATTATAACAAAGTTCTTGGCAGAGGTCCCAAGTCTTAGGGGAGAATAACATAACTCATTTCGCCACAAATTCATTTAAAATCATTAAAACAGAAGTAATAAATAAGATCTAAGCCAAACCGAGTCACGTAATCATTTACTTCTTTCAAAGCCGTTTCCTTTACTTAGGCAAAACCAACTCACCCCCATGATAATTCTAGAATGTTTCAACTGTTCAAAATTGTTTTAGTCTTGCCAAGAATTCAGAATTCAAAGAGTACTTAAAACTTTCTCAAAACATTTCAAAATGAAACTTGTCAATAGACATTCAGTTTCTTTCAAAGCATTGAAACTTCTTTAATTGAAACCCCCAAGTCAAATTCAAAGGCATAAACCCTTTTCACATTCAAAAAGCTTTAAAACAAAGTTTCATCTAAATAACTTCTCCTGAAAGAGATACAATGCCTTTCTTAAGAAGCAAGAATTAAAAAATTTCCTCTTTAATTAATTCATTTGAAAGCATGAATCATCCTTTTCTGATAATTCAAATAAAATAGTAGAAGTCTTTAACTCATTCATTTTCCAGACAACATTCAATAAAGACTCGGATTTTATAGAAATTTCGGTCAGTAGCACCCTCCCCTAAAACTTGGACTTTTGCCACCCGGTTCGGGTCCCAACTAAACCGTTTCTCCATTCCTTTTCAACAGCCTCAAACCAAAATCAACTTCAAAAGCAAGCTAAATCCAAACAGTCGCCTCAATGGCTACCTCAAAGGAAACCATTTCAAAAATCAACTCAATATCAACCGATTTAACTCATTTATAATTTTTTTAATCTTCAAATAAATCATTTATTCAAAAACCAGAGCAATTAAAGCAACCCAGGCCTGAATTTCAAGAGATTCTATTTTACATCATCAAATAATTGAA